>JACXIL010000264.1:0-32442 GCA_014737365.1 Bombus soroeensis | reverse complement strand
TATTTATTACGCAGGATTTTTTGAATTAATTATAGAAATGGATGTGGTATATGTTTTTTATGCAAGATTTTTCTATTAATTGCAGAAATTGATATGTTATACGGTTTTGTGCCAGATTTTTTTAAATCAATTGTAGAAATTAAATTAAATTGATATGATATTACGGTTTATGCAAGATTATTTACCAATTACAGAGATATGAATGTTATACGGTTTTGTACTGGATCTTTTATATTAATTGTAGAAATGGACAATTGTGGAAACGTGTTATACAGCTTCACGCGGGACTTTTTTAATTATAGAAATGGATATGGCATACGTTTTTATGCAAGATTTTTCTATTAATTACAAAAATTGGTATGTTATACAGTTTTGTGCTAGATGTTGTAGATCAATTGAAGAAACAGATATGATATACAGTTGTATGCAAGATTTTTCTATTAATTGCAGAAATTGGTACGTTATACTGTTTTATACCAGATTTTTTTAATCAGTTGTAGAAATGCTCAATTGTTGGAACGTGTTATACAGCTTTACATAGGATTTTTTAAATTAATTATAGAAATAGATATGTCATACGTTTTTATGCAAGATTTTTCTATTAATTGCAAAAATTGGTATGTCATACAGTTTTGTGCTAGATTTTTTTTAAATCAATTGTGGAAATTAAATTAAATTGATATGATATACGTATTTTATGCAAGATTTTTCTATTAATTGCAAAAATTGGTATGTCATACAGTTTTGTGCTAGATCGTTTTTTAAATCAATTGTGGAAATTAAATTAAATTGATATGATATACGTATTTTATGCAAGATTTTTCTATTAATTGCAAAAATTGGTATGTCATACAGTTTTGTGCTAGATCGTTTTTTAAATCAATTGTGGAAATTAAATTAAATTGATATGATATACGTATTTTATGCAAGATTTTTCTATTAATTGCAAAAATTAGTACGTTATACTGTTTTATACCAGATTTTTTTTAATCGATCGTAGAAACCAATATGATACACGCTTTTATGTAAAATTTTTTTAACCAATTACAGAGATTGTCATATTGTATGATTTTATGTACAATTTTTTTGTACTAATCATAGAAGTAGCTATATTATACGGTCTCATGCGAGACTTTTCGAATTGGTCGTAAAATCAGATATGACGTCTTTCTTACATATTGCAAAGCTTTCGCAGACTTCGAACAGGGTCGATGGCTGGGTACAGATTTAGAAAGAGATTTCCTAGCCAAACCATTATTCCTCGGTTGCCGACTGCTTCGAAAGCCAAGCTACAATCGCCGCGTGGCGCTTAGTCTATTGTCGACCAGTCATTCTCACGTTGTTACACCGCAAAGGATTTAATTAAATTTCTCGCTATAATCTGGTACACGGATCTGGACGGCCGTTTAAGTCGTTTACGTGTGGCATCTTTATTTTCCCGGCGCCACTTTACTGTGGAAGGAAAACTCTTTGCGAGTGAAAAACGTTTCCATCATATACGCTCGCATTGAACGATTTGCAGCCAGAGCGTGAAAAATAACGACGTATCGTTAATTACAAATGTCATTTACTGTCTCTTCTTGTGCGATCGTTCCACTATAAATCTGGATCACCTACATACTAAAATACAGTGGTAATATATTTTACTAATTTATCATCTACTGCACAAACTACAGGAACTTGTAACGAGTAAGCAAAAAGCTTCGAATCTCGACTAGGATGTTCGATTCTGTCAGATCATTCATTAACACCAGAACTACCGATAGTTAACACGAAGCTATTTCTACCACAACCAATGAAAATGACTGGTCTTTAAAAAATACGTAATAATAGAATATTTTTATATTTATTGATTTATTACTTTCTTACGGAAGGAATTTTATGTTATGTAGTACATTTTTAATATTAATTCATCTGGGACCATGATCGACCTAAACGAGGGTTGACAAATTTATAAAATTGTAGAACCAGTCATTTTGATTACTGTGGTATTGCTAGTGTTAGCATCTAGCGATTTTCCTGATAACTGATATCGTTATATTGAATGATACGCAGTAAAAATTTGAAAAACATGTGGCAAGTTGTACAAAACGAGGAAAATTAATTGGGGTTCGATAAACAGATTGCAGGACCCTTTTACACTTTGACAAGTACCAGACATTTTGACTGGTGTTCGTACAAGTAGCTTTGATACAAAATTATTTTCAGTTTGAATATATAAAAAACAAAATAAAATTCATTATATTATTCTTTTAATTATCGTTGCGAAAGAAATTACATCATTGAACAAAAAAAGATATAACATGAAGTAGGAATTTAAAAATAAAATTGTAAAATCAGTCATTTTGATTGATGTGGCATTTCTAGCGTTAGCATTTATATTAAAACGTGTGGCAAATTGTAGAAAACGAGGAAACTGGTTAATTGGGGTTCGGTGAACAGATTGCTGGACCTTTTTACATTTTGACTGGTATTGGTATAAGTAGCATCGATACAAAGTTATTTTGAACATGATTACATAAAAAACAAAATAAAATTCATTATACTGTTCTTTTAGTTATCATTCTGAAAGGCATTACATTATTGCGGAAAAAATATATACCATGAAGTAGGAATTTTAAAATAAAATTCGAAAACCAGACATTTTGACTGCTATCGGTATAAGTAGCCTTGATAGAAAATTATTTTCATTTTGAATACATAAAAAACAAAATAAAATTCATTATATTGCTCCTATTATTATCGTTGTGGAAGTCATTACATCAGTATGGAAGAAAGATATAACATGAAGTAGAAATTTTAAAATAAAATTCAAAAACCAGAGATTTTGACTGGTATTGGTATAAGTAGCCTTGATAGAAAATTATTTTCAGTTTGAATACATAAAAAACAAAATAAAATTCATTATATTACTCCTTTAGTTATCGTTGTGGAAATCATTATATCAGTATGGAAGAAAGATATAACATGAAGTAGGAATTTTAAAATAAAATTAAAAAACCAGACATTTTGACTGCTATCGGTATAAGTAGCCTTGATAGAAAATTATTTTCAGTTTGAATACATAAAAAACAAAATAAAATTCATTATATTACTCCTTTAGTTATCGTTGCGAAAGTCATTACATCAGTATAGAAGAAGATATAACATGAAGTAGGAATTTTAAAATAAAATTCGAAAACCAGACATTTTGACTGCTATCGGTATAAATAGCCTTGATAGAAAATTATTTTCAGTTTGTATACATGAAAAACAAAATAAAATTCATTATATTACTCCTTTAGTTATCGTTGTGGAAGTCATTACATCAGTATGGAAGAAAGATATAACATGAAGTAGGAATTTTAAAATAAAATTGTAAAACCAGCCGATTTGACTGGTGTGGTAGTTCTAGTGTTAAAGATAGCAGTCTCTTTACCGTGGTTTTTACAAACCTGATGCATAAAACATACACAGGAAATGAAATACCCTAACTTGCGAAGACTATTCGAAGGAATTCATCATCGCAAGGGTGGCTTCGAAAAAATTACTCGTAACGTTGTAGATTACGAAGAGTCATCGAGAAAAATGACGCATATATCGTTCAGTAAAACGCGCATACATAGTTTGATAAAATGCTAGTTTCATGAAAATTATTTCCGCTATGGATTTTTCTCAACGTTTCAACGTTATACATAGCTACTACGATCGCAAGAAAAATGTAGCGTCTATCGCTTACTAGTAATTTTCTAACTGTAAGACGCAACGATTCGTTTGGTGAAAAATAAGCAAATGGATTGGACGATAATATACACCTGAACAATTTTCCAATTGGAATCGCTTGTCGCTTAAGACGAATCTCGCGCAACACAAAAATCGACAGACTCTAAGCGGATGTAGATGATCGTAGGGAAGGAGGATCGTTTCAACGTGGACAGGTTGCAGCTCGTGCAGAAATCGGTCGCGTCGTTCGGAACGTGTTTCGTTAAAGGCGTGTTTCTTTGCAGCGTTGGTCGCGTTTCTCCGCGTTTGGCCACGTTACATCGCGCTGCCCGTGATTGCGTGGCTCCGTCGATTTATCTCTGTCCTGGTTCGGTCTCAGGGTGAGCCAGGTGTGATCAGATATCTCGGGCTCCGGCGAATGTTTCAAAATTGAGAGCAACGCGCCGTCTGCTTTTACCGTTTTACTTATGATACTTAATTAACAGTTCCGTGAAAATTGCTATAGTCGTCGGCTGATCGCAGAATGCCGGCTTTATGGCCTTTTAATTGCTGTGTAATCGATCGTTAATCTTTCTCTTCGAGCTCATCGTCCGGTTTGTTTGAATTTTTTTCATTAGATTAATTTCTCACACCTTCTTGTGTACACATTTGCGCGTGCGGCTAAACGCAAAGATCGCGCGATTTTACCTTTGCTTTCGTTTCTTTATATTCAACAATCGTTGTGTCTCGCAGATTGTTACTAATTCGGCAGAAATTCGGTTGTTCGAACTAACGACAATACACGGCCGAGTAATATGCAAATAAGCCGATTCTTTCTTTCTTTTACAGACCCGTCTTTTACAACGATGCATTTTTATACAAACGCGAAACCTAATCTGTCGAACGTTGTGATTTTTATTTTGATAGAACACAATGAATCATACGTAATTCGATAAGATAATATAAAATGGAAAATGTTGTACATCCATTATTTCCTGATAAAACGAAAGAAACTTTTCGGACGACCTAATACTACGAGCGTAACAGAAAGAAATGTTTAATTTCAGAACGTGTAAACATAGTAATTTAATTATCGTGTGAAGAATATTATACTGAATATAATTACTGAAACATATTGCTAAAAATATGTAACTATCGAATCGAATATATAAAAAGTATATTCCATTTAAAGAGACAAAATTAACGATAAGAATGTTCTGCCTCGAAACTATGAAACTTTCGTACGCGATAATTTAATTAACAAATTACCAACAATTACCAACAACGTAGTATTAGGTTGCCCGGAAAGTGTCTTTCTTTTACAGACACGTCTTTTACGTTTTAATCTGTCGAACGTTGTGAGCTTTATTTTGCTAGAACACAATGGATCATATGTAATTCGATAAAATAATATAAAACAAAGAATATTGTGCATCCATTATTTCCTTATAAAACGAAAGAAACTTTTTGAACTATTTAATGGAATAAGGTTTCTTCATTCTCGGTTTAGTCTTCGAGAAAATCCAGTTTGAACATTTTTGACTGATTTTGGACTGAACGATCGACAGGAAATTATTTTATGTGCGAAAGTAAGTCGAAAATTGTTGTTATTTCTATATTCAAAGGTAGGATCACAATAGCTATTATTTTATTCTTTGGATAAATCTATCACACCATTCTGAACCGAAAAATCTTTATTTCACATTCTTACATGGACTAAGGATAAAAACAAAAGAACATCTTAAATCTATCGACTTTATTTAGTATTATCTTCTAGTTACTATTTATTGTAACAAGCTCATTTGCATATGGATGGCGAGCACGAACTCACGTTGTCATTTTCAACAAAAATGTTTCCTTTTGGGTCTTCGTTTTTAAGGAAATAAGGTTCGAACGTGTTCAGTTAATTTCAAGAATTTGCGCAATACAATAATTAGACAAATTTGCAAATTTATTTTCTCACAAAGCAAGCGTCTTGCGAACAAATTTTATTCTACGTTTTCGACTTATTTCCACAAGCAGACTGGCCTCCTGTCCATCATTCTATCCTATTCAATCCGCAATTATATTTACGTTCAACTATGTTTGACAAATTTCCAAACCTATCGTCTTCATTTCCTTCCAATCTTTTCATAAGGAATCACATTGTTCGGTTTCTGAAAAATTAAATGGTTGAAAATGTTGAGAATTGTGGATCTCGATCGCCGAAATAAAAGTAAAGGAACACTAAGATTACACTTAGAATTTGTATTAAAATAGCTTTAGATTTATTTAATAAATAATTTGCAGGATCTTCGTTGATATACATTTGCAGCACTCTCTTTGTCTCACCATCTTTTATATCACGCTACTACTTGAACAGTTGCATTCATCTGTTTTTCATGCACACACATACTTCCATACACTCATATTCACATACGTGTGCCACTACTACACTGCAAATCTAGTCTAGCACACAAAATTATACATGTATTATTTTATTTGCATGTATATTACAATCAATTCTCATTGAGAATTTTAAGTAAATTTTTCTGGCGTGGAACTATGACACGATTGAAAAGTATAAAGTGTGTTCGATTCTAATTGAATCTAATTCTAAAGGATATTGTCTTTTTAGCCTGCGGATCTGAACCGACGTGTCAAGTAATTGAGTAATTAGAGAATTTTGGTGGTTAATTCTTATGCTATAATTATTGCTGAATTTTGTATTTCTTCTTTGACTGTGGATATCTTGAGGTCGCCATGTATTGTTTCGTTGCTAACATACCAAGGTGCATCTATTAAGGATCTTAGAATTTTCGATTGAGACGTTGCAAGAAATGACTGCCGGAAAAATAGAGAAAATAAAGAAAATATCACTTGGATTCTATAGAATTCACATGAATATAAATAATTTTCTCCTGGGTGAAGTAATGAAGCAATTAAAGCACAGGTAAATTATGTACATAAATATAAATAATTTGACTAAAGCAACGAAGCAATTAAACGCAATGCTAAATTTTTAATTCATATTTTAATAGCGGGCAAACTCAACGACTTGCCACATCGTATCGTTGCGTCTACTAAAACCACAAATTATCGTGATGGGAGTCACGCGAACGCGTACACAAACCTAGCGATAAATAATATCAAAATAGCACATATTTTTCAATTTATCGTTGAAACAGTGTAGCAGCTTAAAACAATCCGAATCGCAAGAAAAAGAACTTGTATATTATCGTACGCCTTGTAGCAAGAGTATCATAATACAATGGTTTATTTCCTCTCATAAAAATCTCATTCATCGCATCTGCCAGCAACGTTTAGATCCTTCACTTTCTCTGCCTACATCAATCTGCAATTTCCTGCCGGGCTAAAAAGCTAATTGTAAATAGCAAGCTCGGTGGCTGGAAGAAGGAAGAAGGACGCGCTCTAGAAATTTCGCCTGCAACTGCAGGAAAAAGCGCTGAGACCTGGCGAACGAGAACAGACTAACCGAACTAAAACCCTTCGTGAAATCTGAGATCTTGATGCGTCGTCGAGACGCGAATTTAATTTACTCCAGTCGACAGTATTCGCGAGTTTGAACGTGCACTATCCGGCTACGTGTTCGCCCGGACGTATTAATCATTTTCACGCTGGAAGTCACGCGACCGAAGGAAGATTTACAATTCCATTATGATCTCGTTATGCGATAAACAGAATCGTAATCGTCGTTCGCAATGGCAGGCGAATTTCCTACAATTTCCTTATTTCAAGCCGCAGCCTGGCTCGTTGCTGTTATGAAAACTGAAATTTCTCGAAATCCGCACACTCATCGTATTAGCTAACCGCTCGGATGTTAGCTAAACGCATTCGAGCGCGTCTGACGTGTTTCAATTTTTTACTCTTAACGTTCTTCCATCACCTTGGACAGAAATAAATTAGACTTCAAGTATACTCTTTTTAGCGTTTTCCAGCTCTGATTTTCCGTGAATTACGTTGAGTTTAATCTGGTCGCGAGTTTAATTCGCAGCTGAGAATTGCTGTAAAAAGGAAGAAAGTTCGCGCATTTGTCCGCGTTCATCGAAAGCAAAATCATCGTCAAATTTATCGTTGAGAAAATGTTACCGAGTGAACATTTTTCAAAATTCTACATCGCCGTCCTGCGAAATTTTCCATTTGGTTTTGAGTGGAATATGATCGTCTGTCCACTCAGGATTTTTGTTTGTCCTCCTTTCAGAAACAGATTGCAGCTTTTTTTTAATCTTCATTCGGCGATAACATTCTCTTGAACGGTGGACGAATAAAAATTTGGAATAAACGTAAACAAGGTTGGTTTTCTGTGAAAATTCGCATTTTCTGGTGACAGCTTCAGCAAGCTTTCACTGTGCCAGATTTAGACGAACCACGTACAGATTTTAATTACACAGTTGTGGAGGTTTTCGAGAGCTGAAGATACGCGATAAATAAAAAGTTAATTCACAGTTCGTTGCTTGCTTTAACGGCTGCTTTATCTTACAGTCATCGTGTTAATAAGAACATTAACTGTTGTTGAATTTCATGCAGATCAGTATGACGAGAATATATATAATTACGTGGAACATTTTCAAATCTCTTGAGATTTTTCTCTACCATTTGTATAATTTTCATAATCTCGCTCTCTGTCGTTAAAACATTTCATTTAGGAGAAACTAATATTTTATTGTATAAATATAGAAGAAGAAAAAGAAAAACGAGTGTAGGGATCTAAGCGAGGTAAAAATACTGAAGGAACGAGCAACCAATTTTTGTCAAAGTCAGGAGAAAACGATACATTTAAAAAATTGTTTAAAAACGATATATTTAAAAAATCAACTAATCGATGAGCAAGAAGATTGCAGAAAATACCAAGGCTATTGACATATATTAAATATGAAGAAGATTGTATTTAATTGGTAAAAATTTGGAGTAATAAGGTGTTTAAAAATTATTCTATTTAATGTTGCTTGATACTTTAATGTCATTATGTAATGCTGCTAAAAATATGTAATTGTGTTCAGTTTGAAGTAACATTTTCATATTTATAATCCTAAGGATAGATATCGTATGCTTTTAACGTATTATCTTTCGATTAATTACTATTAATAAGTCCTTTCATTATCTTTAAAATACAGTAGGACGTTGATTATTCGAGCCATGTAATTATGATAAATCCTACGTACAATTAATCCAATTAATTGCTTATCATACCAGAGATCATTTATTCCGAGTTATTCTACGAACATTGATACTGAACGAAAGTAAAATCGTTTGAGAAAAGATACGAAAAACTTGTCAGTTTTCATTTTTTCTTACGAAGGACCTCTTTTGCACTTTTTATTATTTAATGTACCAACAATTATTCGTTGCGTTTTAATCGAACTAATGAATTAATCGAATGAATTGAGCAATTCGCTAATTTGATCGAATTAATTCTCTCAATTTTATTACTTTCATTTTGTAATAATTTTTTATCAATTGCCAATTGAGAAAAGGTATGAAAAATTTGTCAGTTTCCATTTTTTCTTACGAAGGACCTCTTTTGTACTTTTTATCATCTAATGTACCTATTGTTCGCTGCGTTTTAATCAAACTAATGAATGAATTGAGCAATTCGCTAATTTGATCGAATTAATTCTCTCAATTTTATTACTTTTATTTTGTAATAATTTTTTATCAATTGTCAATTGAGAAAAGGTATGAAAAATTTGTCAGTTTCCATTTTTTCTTACGAAGGACCTCTTTTGCACTTTTTATTATTTAATGTACCGACAATTATTCGTTGCGTTTTAATCGAACTAATGAATTAATCGAATGAATTGAGCAATTCGCTAATTTGATCGAATTAATTCTCTCAATTTTATTACTTTTATTTTGTAATAATTTTTTATCAATTGTCAATTGAGAAAAGGTATGAAAAATTTGTTAGTTTCCATTTTTTCTTACGAAGGACCTCTTTTGCACTTTTTATTATTTAATGTACCAACAATTATTCGCTGCGTTTTAATCGAACTAATGAATTAATCGAATGAATTGAGCAATTCGCTAATTTGATCGAATTAATTCTCTCAATTTTATTACTTTTATTTTGTAATAATTTTTTATCAATTGTCAATTGAGAAAAGCTATGAAAAATTTGTTAGTTTCCATTTTTTCTTACGAAGGACCTCTTTTGCACTTTTTATTATTTAATGTACCTATTGTTCGCTGCGTTTTAATCAAACTAATGAATTAATCGAATGAATTGAGCAATTCGCTAATTTGATCGAATTAATTCTCTCAATTTTATTACTTTCATTTTGTAATAATTTTTTATCAATTGCCAATTGAGAAAAGGTATGAAAAATTTGTTAGTTTCCATTTTTTCTTACGAAGGACCTCTTTTGCACTTTTTATTATTTAATGTACCGACAATTATTCGTTGCGTTTTAATCGAACTAATGAATTAATCGAATGAATTGAGCAATTCGCTAATTTGATCGAATTAATTCTCTCAATTTTATTACTTTCATTTTGTAATAATTTTTTATCAATTGTCAATTGAGAAAAGGTATGAAAAATTTGTTAGTTTCCATTTTTTCTTACGAAAGTCCTCTTTTGCACTTTTTATTATTTAATGTACCAACAATTATTCGCTGCGTTTTAATCAAACTAATGAATTAATCGAATGAATTGAACAATTCGCTGATTTGATCGAATTAATTCTCTTAATTTTATTTTGTAATAATATTTTATTAATTGTCAGTTAATTAAATCAATCGATTAATTTCCATACGATAGAAAATCATTTATTCTGAATTATTGCGCAAACATTGATACCAAACGAAAGTAAAAATGTTTGAACAAAAATGTAAAAGCTTTGTCAGTTTCTATCGTTGCTCACGAGAGTCCATTTATATCCACTTTTTATTATCCACTGTTTCGATAATTGATCGTTAAATTTTAATAGGTGTTCCAACGATCGAAATTCCAGCGTATTAAATCGTTCATGAGTTGGTGCGATACTCGTACGAAGTCAGAAAATATTACGCCACCAAATATTCCGATTTGCCAAGTGTCGAAACTCGGAAGTGCCTTTCACTGCGGCAAACGTTTAAGGAAATACAACTTCCCTAATTTATCAGTGCGGGCCGACGAACAAAGGCGATTCCGAATGCCCAGCAGACGAAGAATTTAATTACATCTAATTAAGGACATGGGGTCGCGTTTATTTCGCTCATCGTTCGATACGCAAACTGTTGTAATTAAATCGTAGCGGAACGCGGTGCTGCATTGTAGAAAACCGAAAGGTGAATTGTGACAGGAACGACAATCGTATCGAGAAAGGAACGAAAGAAGCGGACTAGTGAAAAGTTGGCAGGAAGAAGAAATGAAAGCGCACGAAATGTAAGGAGAAATTCATTCACAGTCACGAATTAGCGCGATTATAAATTATGCATACGATATACATTCATAATGCTTATCTGAAAGGATATCTGACGTTCTGTTACGGCAAAAATCTGTTCTCCTGGTTATTATACTTTCACTTGTACGTTCCGTGCGAAAATATGCGATACGTTTCAATTGATAACGAAACAGATTGACTTACGCTTATTGATTTATTCTTTTCTTTTTTTAAATAAGCCAAAGTGTTCACTGACAATAGATGGTGACTTTAATCGTACGATTTTACGATCATTGTGAAATTCGTATTACGTTGACTTGTAGCACAGATTCCTCTCGTTTTTACCCATTATTATTATTATTATTATTATTATTATTTTTACTTAGTCCGTGCCTTTCGGCTTTGGACGAGTTTTCGCTTTTACATCTCGTTTACCCATCACGCTTTTTATATTCTCTCAGTCTTATGGCGTTATCACCTTATTGCCTCCTCCCTTATATCTTTCTAAACTCTTTTCCTTGTCTATGTCTATCTAAACTCTTTTCTTATGTATCCACCTCTCCTCTTGTCCACTCTGTTACATTGCACTCTAATTATTCTGTTTCTAAAACTATGGCAACTTTTGGGCTTTTGCCTCCTTCCTGTGCTTCCTTATTGTCGTTCCTCTCCTTCTTGTATTGCCCTTCTCTTCTCTATTATCGTTTTTAGTTCTGCTAGTCCTTCTTCAGTCTCGTTTAGTATTTTTTCTGTGTCCTTTGGTCTTCTCGTTATTTCGCATTCTTCTATTACGTGTCTCAGGTCTTCTTCCTTCCTTTTACATAGCCTGCATCTCTTTTCTTCCTCTTCTTTCCAGTATTCCCTTGCTTTGGTCTCGTTTCCACATCTGAATCTTGCTAATATTTTTCTGTCCTCCCACTTCATCCTCCCTTCTGAGTATTTTGCTAACTCTTCTTTGGCGATTTTTCTGTAATGTTTGTTATATTTTGATTCCCTTATCCTTTGCCCCCTCTCTTCTGCTTCTCTCTTTCTTCTATAATTTGGTCTACTGTCATTCTTCCTTCCTCTTTTCTTGCTTCCCTTTGTGTCCATCCATTTTCCACCTCTTCTAGTCCCTTCTTTCTCTTTCTTACTCTTCTCCCTTCTTGGCCATTTGCCCAGTTTCTCTCTCTTTTCTTTATGCTCTCCTTCGCTACTTCCTTTTTTGACTCTATGGTTTTCCCTTCGTACCTTGCTGCTCTTGTTACGCGTTATTGTTGCTTATTTTATTTAAAGTCGCGTCGACTACCATGGTGGTTGGTCTTTTTTTTTCATTCTCTGGCTAATTAAACTCTACTCGATAACGTATATCGTACAGGCCGAATTGTGTCGTTGGACCCGATATTTTTTATCGAAAGCGAGGCGAATGACACTCAAACAGACTATGCAACGTACGTAAAACGAGAACATGGAATTTTTGTAATATCAGAGCAAAAAGGATTGCACGGACGATTGTAATCAGACTTGCGGCTGTTTATGCATTTATGGAAAATTTAAGCGCGCAGAAATGAACAGAATACGCAAAAATATACAAAATATACAAATCGATGCGTTAATAACTTTTAAGCTTCATCTCTTTCGTTTTGTTCGTGAAAATATGAAATTTCATACATATCTGCGATCCAGGTGTAATACGTTCGTCTATACTTTGTTATTTTCATGGGTTCGTTAAATACGAAATAAAAATTTCATGAGATTTTCCATTTGATACCAGTCAGTTTATACAATGCGAAATATGCGATCATCGTAAATTAATAGCGAACAACCGCGTGATGTTCTACCAAACTACACATATCCAGGTACTGAGTTTCGTTTCGTAAAATATCTTTTAAATATCGAGTATTACGAATATCGCGAAGATAAAAGGATTAACCGATAGAATACGGAAATGCACACGAATCGGAAAATATTTTTATGAACAATGAACCGGACGAGCAGCTCGGTTGAAATGAAACCGGAATAAACTGAACTAAATCGGACTGAGATTTAAATTTACAATTTCATTTGAAATCGAAATAAAAACCATGTATCTTTGAAACAAAAAAAAAAAACAAAGTTTCAAAAATTCAATTAACTGTAAATAAATAACTTTGTAACTAATATCGTAGCCTAACAAAACTATCGTGGAATATCTTTCATTTTTACAAGAAACGAGCATCTTCTGATTTGATAAATGTTTGAAGAATTGAGATTGCTATTTTTTGAACGGCGTTTTTATTGCTTAGAAACAGTTTTAACTTGCGGAAGTCGGGTCGGAAAATGATAGCCTGTTTGAGAAAAGTTTGACGAGTAATTATGTGAAAAAATCTCCTACTTTGCTACAATTAATTTCACTACAATGATTTGTTATGAGCGGTGCGGCATTATCATACAAAAGCACCTGTAGGTTTATGTCTATCAATCAGTAACCATCGTTTGCGAGTAAATTTTCGTTGGATAATTTCCAATTTTTTTATAACAACCATGCAATTTTGCTGTTGGTCTTTAGCTTAAATTTTAAAAAGAATAGGCGGCTACGTTCTTGATAGGCTACCATACAGGCTTGGCAGAATCTCTTGAAACTGAAAACTTCATTAACTATTTGCACTCGGAATTTTATTTCAATTTCGTTTCAATTACCAGCAGCTCCCAATGCTTTTAAGTGTTTTATTTCAAATTTACTTTAACTAAAAAATAAGAGAATTTAATCAAGAAATATAGAAATATACTATTATTACGTATTTTTTAAAGACTAGTCATTTTGGCTGGTGTTAACTCTAGAACTACCACACCAGTCAAATTGACTGGTTTTACAGTTTTATTTTAAATTTCCTACTTCATGTTATGATGTAATGGCTTTCTAAAACAAAAACTAAGAGAATAATATAATGAATTTTATTTTGTTTCTTATGTATTCAAACTGAAAATAATTTTCTATCAAGGCTACTTATACTAATACCAGTTAAAATGACTGGTACTAGTCAAAGTGTAAAAGGGTCCTGCAATCTGTTTATCAAACTCCAATTAACCAGTTTTCTTGTTATTACAACTTCCCAAACGTTTTTAAAATTTGTACTGCTTATGATTCGATATGACGATATCAGTTATCAGGAAAATCGCTAGATGCTAACACTAGAAATACCACAGCAGTCGAAATGACTGGTTCTACAATTTTATAAATGTGTCAACCCTCGTTTAGGAATTCCAGATGGATTAATAATACTAAAAATCTACTACATAACATTGAATTGCTTGTGTAAGAAAGTAATAAATCAATAAATATACAAATATTCTATTATTACGTATTTTTTAAAAACCAGACATTTTGACTGGTTTTGGTAGAAATAGCTTCGTGTCAACTATCGGTAGTTCTAGTGTTAACACTAAAACTACTACGCTAGTCAAGTTGACTGGTTCTACAATTTTATAAATTTGTCAACTCTCATTTAGGAATTCCAGATGGATTAATAATACTAAAAATCTACTATATAACATGGAATTGCTTGTGTAAGAAAGTAACAAATCAATAAATATACAAATATTCTATTATTATGTATTTTTTAAAAACCAGACATTTTGACTGGTTTTGGTAGAAATGGCTTCGTGTCAACTATCGTTAGTTCTAGTGTTAACACTAAAACTACTACACCAGTCAAATTGACTGGTTCTACAATTTTATAAATTTGTCAACTCTCATTTAGGGATCCCAGATGGATTAATAATACGAAAAATGTACTACATAACATGGAATTGTTTCTGTAAGAAAGTAATAAAATCAATAAATATAAAAATATTCTATTATTAAGCATTTTTTAAAGACCAGTCATTTTCACTGGTTTTGATAGAAATAGCTTCGTGTTAACTATCTAGTGTTAACACTAGAACTACTACACCAGTCAAATCGACTGGTTCTACAATTTTATAAATTTGTCAATTCTCATTTAGGGATCCCAGATGGATTAATAATACCAAAAATGTACTACATAACATGGAATTGCTTGTGTAAGAAAGTAACAAATCAATAAATATACAAATATTTTATTATTACATATTTTTTAGAAACCAGACATTTTGACTGGTTTTGGTAGAAATAACTTCGTGTTAACTATCGGTAGTTCTAGTGTTAAAGTAGATATATTTGCGGAGAGATAGGTGCGGATAATTTGTGCTGCGAATAAGCAGATAATTGGATCGACCTTGGTTGCAGTTGCCACCCGATTACGCTGGGCACGTCGTCGCGACAATTTTCCTTGATCAGTATGCACTATCGCGGACATAGGGTGTGTTGTTAAGCCTTAAATAAGGACACGGTGGATCTGCGGTCGTACAGGCTGCTTCTAAAAGATCCAGTTACACCTTTGCAAACTTTCGTCGTATTCACATAGAAATGTAAAACTGCGAAGTTTGCAATGTCGTTTGTACGCACGTATAGGGTGAACCGTTTTAATCGATTCACGCGAATGTCAAATATCTGCTATAAGTTGATGGTGCAAATGTTTCAAACGAAACTTTGCTTCGTTTGTTTCGAGGAGGACGTCTCGCGATGATCGCAAATCTCATCTAGGCGGACGCACCTTCGACATTTCGCGGCGGATTTGCCCTTTTAAACGCAAAGACAATGGAAACGTACTTGTTCTACTCGTAAACTAGTACACACTGTGTGTTTCTGTCGAGATACATTTTCTAAGATACCTTTTTATACTGTTTTCTTTAATTTGATTTTCATCATTTGGTAGACTTTGTGAAAGGAAATGAAACGTACGCGACGCAGGAGAAATTGCAGCTTGTTTGAGCGAATTTCGTTAGGAAAAATTCAATCGTTTGCAATGGATGCATCGCGTGTTACGTGCTTCCTCGACGAAAGCCGAGGCGTTTCGAAGACTTCAAGGCCGTCTTTATCTTTTTTTAAATGGAACTGTACATCTTCTTATACATAATTCCATGCATCTTTTATTTTTTTTATTTGATTCTGTAGAATTTAATTTAAATGTAGTTTAATCTTTCTATAAAATTCCGTACAGTTTTGTATAAAAATGTATTAAGGTAGTTTGGTCGGGAAACGATTAGCTTCAAAGATATCTTAATTTTAATGTTGCAAAAGTTATTAAATGAAAGACGAGGAAAGACAACGCGGTGCTTTTATTCTTTTTTCCCCTTGTTCATCAGACTCTCAATTTCATGAAATTAACATCGAAATATCTTTTAATCTAAAGAAATTTCAGACGCGTATCTTCATCGTACTTTCTCGTAGAAAATTTAAAACTAATTCAACATCGAATGGTATAAAAAAATGTGCTAGTTGCATTTAAAAGAAACGAAGATCTTGAGATCTCGAAAACGTTTTCACCTAGAAAAATTCTGCTCCCTCCAAAAGTCTCTCCAAAAAAACAGCGAGTTCTTTTTTAAACATTTTTTCGGATGCATTCTTTTTCTTTTTGTATATTTCCTTTTTATTTTCTTTTAATGTGGGAGATATTTTCGTAGATCGACTATGGTTGAATTGAATAGTCCGTATATCGATGTACACGAGAAATATTTCGATTATTTCGTGACATTCTATTTGGAGAATATCATCGTGCATTCCGATGGTCGTCTTCAAAACAGATTCTTTCGGCGACAGTCAGCCACAAAAGTTGTCGCACATTTTATGTAGCGAGGCTGTCTATCTTGGAATAGTTTTTTCCCCAAATTCTACTTCATTTCGAAAGCACGTCCAAGTTGCAACGTTTTGGAAGCTTCTTCTTTCTGCAATCGATCAGCTTTATTTCCTCGTTGGTCTTAAAAAACAACGTACTTTTAACAAAATTTGTAGTTTCAGAAAGAAGAAAAAAAAAATGAAAAAAAAGTGAAAGGAAAAGAATGGTATGTTTTCGTGAGAGATCCTTGGTTTAAAAATAATCCAACAAAGTATGCTACGTTCTTACAGTTTGAAGAAATGATTTTGCTGCGCAAACCTAATGACACTGAAAAACAAACCACGCGACGAGACTCGTTTCCGCTTCAACTTATTCCATGCGCACACATTTTTCGTTGAAAAACTCTGAGAATTTGATTGTTGGCAGCGAAGAACACATCGATCGTGATGATCACAACGAACATGTCGTATTGTTACGTGGTAAAAGGTGGAGTTACGTAATATTAAAAAAAAAAAAAAAAAAATGGTCCCGTTGAAAGTTATCTCTTCACCGTGTTTTTCAATTACGTAAATATCAATTGCAAATATCTTAAATGACCTTTGTACAAAGTATTAAGTTTTTGGTATCCCGCTGGGAGTAGCCATCCACGTGTTATTTAGCAATTAAGTTAGAAAAATTGACCAAATGTCCAGCAGGATAAATTGTAAAGTGCAAAATAAACAATAAAAAAAAAATTTGCTTTTTCCAATATCACTGCCCACTACCTGCTTCAAATTTAAAGCTGGGAGATGGTATCCCGCTGGGAGTAGCCATCCACGTGTTATTTAGCAATTAAGCTAGAAAAATTGACCAAATGTCCAGCAGGATNTTTAAATTATTTACGAAAATATAACATAACGATTGTTAATTATTACTTGCGAAATAACAACGTAACTGACGTATCGCTTTTAGCTGACAGGACATAAAATGTAAAAAAGTCTTCAAACTTTCTGCAAAAAATAGATCTTTGGCATCGTCTATAGATACGTGCAAACGGTATATCAACTTGCTAGCAGACAAATTACTATCAAATTACGTAGCATTTACTATAATTTACGCGAATTAGTTAAAAATTAAATTTATCAAATTTATCAATTAATCAAATTTAAATTATTTACGAAAATATAACATAACGATTGTTAATTATTACTTGCGAAATAACAACGTAACTGACGTATCGCTTTTAGCTGACAGGACATAAAATGTAAAAAAGTCTCCAAACTTTCTGCAAAAAATAGATCTTTGGCATCGTCTATAGACACGTGCAAACGGTATATCAACTTGCTAGCAGACAAATTACTATGAAATTACGTAGCATTTACTATAATTTATGCGAATTAGTTAAAAATTAAATTTATCAAATTTATTAATTAATCAAATTTAAATTATCTACGAAAGTATAACATAACGATTGTTAATTATTACTTGTGAAATTACAACGTAACTGACGTATCGCTTTTAGCTGACAGGACATAAAATGTAAAAAAGTCTCCAAACTTTCTGCAAAAAATAGATCTTTGGCATCGTCTATAGATACGTGCAAACGGTATATCAACTTGCTAGCAGACAAATTACTATGAAATTACGTAGTATTTACTATAATTTACGCGAATTAGTTAAAAATTAAATTTATCAAATTTATGAATTAATCAAATTTAAATTATTTACGAAAATATAACATAACGTGTGTTAATTATTACTTGCGAAATGACAACGTAACTGAGACAGCTGTGCGAAATTAAGCACGTGAATATTATTGTGTTGGCAACTAAGTGATTGCGGATTTTGTCATTAGATGATATTGACAAAATCCGCAATCACTTAGTTGTCAATCGAATATGTTACATTTATGTATCTACAGAATACATGTAACTGCAGCCACTAATGCCATAATTACCATAGGATGTGACGATAAAGGAGAAATGAAAAGGAAAATATAAGCAAACAAACATATATTTACAAAATAAAAATAAAGTGGTAATGCAGCAAATGTTCATGTGTTGCTAGCAGCGTCATTAAGACTCATGTAAGAAATTTTAATCACACATCGAGTAAAACAGCAACGACAAAGTAATACGATAATGACGGAGGATCACTGACGTGTCGTCGTGATTTTTTGCATGTCTTGGGAATGTAAACTGCCTCAGTGACTCGTGGGAAATTCTGACTGCTGTTTCATTATTACCGTACTAAGCTATGGCAAAATGGTCGTAAAAAAAAAAGTCGTAATCATAGGATGCTCGTTTTTATAACAATAAAGCGTACAATAAAAGCGAATAGCCTTATGTTTTGTGTTTAATAATATATATATATATTTTTTTATGTTTTTTTCTGTCGTTGATAGAATCTGATTCTGTAGATCGATCGTAAATACTAGAAACTTTCTTCAGTTACTTGTTACTTATTTTTATTATTTGTTCTATCGAGGTTTGAAATTCAGTGGAGCCACGTGTAACACGTATCATGTGATTGACATGATTTTTCGTGCTATGTACGGTAGAACCTGGATTATGCGAAGTAATCGAAGGATAATCGATTATTCGTAAATCGTGCAATAAAATCGTGGAGAAATTTTGATAATGTAATTATTGTACATATATTTAGATTTCATTAATTAGTCAAATTTGAATAATTTAAATTAACTTTGCAAATTTGTATTTAGCGCAAGCTCCATATCACTCTTATCAATTTTTTATATTGAAATCTCGCTTCTTTTTCAAAAAGGAAGGTCTTCCTTCCTGACCAACTTTGCAAATTTGTATTTAGCACAGGCTCGATATCATTCTTCGAATTTTTATATTCAAATCTCGCTTCTTTTTCAAAAACAAACTTTGCAAATTTGTATTTAGCACAAGCTCGATATCATTCCTCAAATTTTTATATTTAAATCTCGCTTCTTTTTCAAAAACCAACTTTGCAAATTTGTATTTAGCACAAGCTCGATATCATTCCTCAAATTTGTATATTCAAATCTCGCTTGTTTTTCAAAAAAGAAGATTTTCGTCCCTGTTCATTTGCACTTTCGTGCTCCTCCTGTTAAAATTTCGAAAAAGATAATAGAAATTACGCTAATGAAGTTCGAAGCATCTCGGATAATACGGATCTTGTCATTCCTACATTTGCAGATTGCATGCAAATTCCACCAATATGATCATGGCAGACGCGTCTCACTACGGTGCTAATGAAATTTCAAAGTGTTTTTACACGACACATTCGATTTAGAAATATTAGGCTGCCACAAAAGTTCCTGTCGTTTTATAAAGAAGTGGTAGATGCACAACATTTTTTGTTTTATGTTATTTTATTGAATTACGTTTGATCTATTTCATTCTATCACTACAAAATGGATCATACATAAATCTATAAAATAGTATAAAATAAAAAATGTAGTGCATTTATTATATCACTTATGAAACGAAAGAAACTTTTGGGACAACCTAATACAAATTTTCTACGATAACAGGCCAAACATCTTCCTGAGAAAATTTTCCTTTGATTAATCGAAACAGCTGCAACAGCTGCGGCATAGATAGTGTCACCCAGCCATAAATTAGCGATAGAAAAACCAACGGGGTCTAAGGAACGTCCCATAGGCCATCGAAACGACAACGTAGAGAGAGTTCCAACGTCAGAAAACAGCAACAGCGTGGCCATCTCTGACCTGAGCCTCGGCGACACCCCCATCGACACCTCCTCCATAGGAGCCAAAGCCATAGTACATAAACCTTCCTAAAATCATCTCTGGACATTCTCTGTTCTAACATTCTGAACCGTCGCTCTGTTGGATTCGTACAATAAATTTGACTACTAAATATATCTAAAGTTCGATTCTTTACCTTATTTGCGAAACGTTCGAACTGCGACGCGAGGAGATCACCAGTGATCTGTCAATTTCGTGATCTCTTGTGTCTCCTACGTGGCAGTAGCATCGCTTTCGCTAAAGGATTAGTTAGCTGTCGGCATATGTAACACTAGGATCCGAGAGATGGGATAACGTAGACGAAGCAGTGCTATGTTATCATTAGGAGCCGCGAGATATGCTTTCAGGAATGAGTGGGCTTATCCGGCAACCACTAGAAGCCACTTACAGGAAGCGTGGATGATACTGGATAAACTAACGCCTAAAGTGAGGGTTGTGAATGTCGAGAAGCATTTACAGGGAACATGATTGATCGCTAGGGAACGATCGAGGCACAGGGTTGCGGAGCTCGTAATTTTCTGTCTTGTACCAATTCCAGATACTCGTTAACACGTTAACGCTAACCTTACCTTACCAGGTCGAACGATCGGTTTCAAAATTTAATTAAAAGCCGCACCTTCGTTGTTACTTCTTTCGTTCATCTAAATTTATGTAAATTCTTGTACCATCTGATTAATGGGTTTTAATTTTTGTTAATATAAGAATCTACATAGAGTTCGTGAGACCCTTAAGCGGCTTACACACCAAACTGAAACACGTGAGAATGCATGTGCAGACTCTTACGGAACCATGCACGTAGCTAGTAATTTTGTAATAACGTTGAAACTGATTTTAAAAATATCTGGTAGTCTTCCAACGATCTTCAATCGTCTGCAATATCGTTATTCACAGTGGCGTTTGTAATAATTGCAAATGTTGGAGTGATTCTCACTTCTAGGGAAACTCTACATCTGCTCTAGTGTTCAGTTTCCTTAGTCCTCGAAGTCATTGAGTATTGTTTAGCATTAAATCAATTCGAAGAGCCTCTCAGCCTCATAGTCTTTACTAGGAACAAGCCTTGCACAGGCGGTGCAGCGGGTTATAGACAGACCAGTTTTCGTAATTATATAAATACATCAAGGCAGAGGTACCGCAAGGAAGCGTCTCAGAACCAATATTATACAGATTATACACGGCTGACATACTAAAAACTACCAACAGCAAAATACTGACATTCACGGACGACAGGGCTGTACTGGTCAGGCAGACTAATCCAGAAACAGCAGTCACATTACTATAAGAGCACATCACAAATATAGAAAAATGACAACAGGATAAACAAATAAAAGCAAACCTCAGTAAATGCAATCATATTACATTTACACTACGAAAATGGAAACCATCAAATATCTAATTGAATAGCACGCACATAACACAAACAAGGCAAGTTAAATACCTAGGACTCCACTTAGACACACAACTTACATAGAAGCAACATACTAAATCAATTATAGAGAAAATACGGATAAAAAGAAGACAGATGTACTGGCTAACTAGTAGAAACTCTCAACTCAGCATGGAAAATGAATAAAAATTTACAAAACGATAATAAAATCAATTTGGACGTACGGAATACCACTATGGGGGACAGCAGCAATGAATCACATAGATAAACTAGGGTCGCTACAATCGAAGATACTGAGAACAATAGTCAACGTCCCATGGTATGTCAGAAATGAGGATATACGCAAAGACCTAAAAATACCAAATGGTCAAAGAAGAAATCAGCAGATACGTAAAAAAATACAAGGAAAGAACGGCAACACATTCAAACCAGCTGGCTGCTGAATCGAGCAAAACTCCCATAAAAAGAAGACTAAAGAGAAACCACCCCACTGACCTCACAAAAGAAATAAAATAGATAAACTCGAAGATGGTATCCCGCTGGATTAGCCATCCACATGTTATTTAGCAATAAAGCTAGGAAAATTTATCGAATGTCCGGCTGGACAAATTGTAAAGTACAAATTAAATATTAAAAAAAAAGAAGAAGGAGAAGATATAAATACCCATAGGCCCACACCTAACGCTAAACGCTAACGCTGTCAACGTGCGGATCTGGATTGACATACATTATACTTATACTTACTTAAATATATTTCAATTACACATTTATTCACGCGTTCTTCTATATTCCATCAGATAATCTCAACAGTAAAAAATGGAGGACAAAGGCTTCTAATAATTGTCAAACGATAGCGATCCACTTTGCAATCCAATCTGAAGACTCGCGCTAGCATTTAGGCCTGATAATTAGGACGACAGATAATTCATACCACAAATGTTTCTACAATTGTTCGAATCTAATCAAAGAAACCTAGACACAAGCTTGTCTTCTCCTCTAAATATTACAACAAGTAGCTTTCGGTGTGCATAAATCTTCTACAAAGACATGAACATCCGAGGCCCACCAATGATAAACGATAATAAAGTCTAACAAGTCCTTAAGACTGGAATATTCAGAATTGTTATGTTTTTACTATTGTATGTCTGCTTATAATGTTCAGATAAAATAATATAAACCTATTATGTAGTATTACCTATTTCGTAAAATACATGTCTGACCCACTGCCGCCCCACGGGACATACACGTGTTGATGATCCACCGGTGGCTCACGCCAGCGTGAACGTGTTAAATCTTCCGCAACACATGAACATCCGGCTTCCATCGATGATAAACGATAATAAAGTCTAACAAGTTTTTAAGACTGGAATTATTCAGTATCGATATGAATACCATAGCGTGTCGATGCAAGGCGATACCGACCCACCGACATCAGTCTACACAACCTGCAATTGCAACCTATCGTATCACGAAATCTCACAAAACTTCGTTGTGAGGTGTAGATAGTTGTGATAGGTGATGCTGCTGGCTGGATGTAGTGTAGAGGCCGAGATATCTTTCTTTCGTCACTGGTGTTGATGGCACTTGCTTGCTGCTGGGGTACTGCTGCTTTTTCTTTTTCTTTAACACGTTGACTGCCATGACACCCGTGTAAATTCGGGTTTCAGCAAAGTTTCCTGTAGGGCCCCGAAACCCATATTCGGGTGTCGCTTATTTTTGACTATGCTTGGTATTGCTGCACGCGTGGCTTGACGGAGATTTCTTTGAAAACACGCGTGACAGTCAACGTGTTAAGAATCGTGGAAGAAAAATCGGAATATGGGCGCCGGGATTCGAACCCAGGTCCTGAATATGTTGATAACCTAAGGCGTTAACCACTGCGCTATTATCGTCCGACTACTAGTTGGTGTTGAGTGGTGGTTGTTGCTTGTCGAGTGCCGCCACAGTTGCAGCGTGTTTGATGGAGCGCGTGTAGGCGGCTTTAAAATCGCGACAAGCGCAGTTGATATTCGAATGTATCACCTCTATCCGATGATGTTTCTCGATGGAAATTGGCCCACGCCTTCTTCTGAAATGAGAACGCATAGATAGCTGCACTTTGTGTCGCACGACGATGAAGATACGACACAGAAATTTTTGTCCTTGATTATTTCTTTGAGATTGATATTTTGTTATTGAAGCGTCGTACGTGCAAATTGGTTCGTTATCTCGCAACGAACAAAGCGAACAGAATATATTCCAGGATATTTTAGTTATCCAGGATAACGAACATGATCGAGGCTAGGCGACCAACAGCCAACCATTCTGACGTATTCTGAGGTATTCTCGCTCTTGTTAAATTGTCTGCTAACTTTGATGTGCTGCTGAGAGAATTTCAACTTAACAAGTTTATCCTACACAAGAGAATTAAACTTAACAAGTCAATTCCAATGACAATGGATGTACGTGCAGACGAAAGTCGTAAGATGATCAATGATGGATTAGAATGTTGAACTGACCAGAGTAATTTTGTTTTCATGTATGTGTTCGTATGGTAGTTGGAAAATTGCTAAGGAAATGATTGGAAAGGAATTGTATGTGATTTGAATATAGGGTGTCAGAATAGTTCAAGTACGATAAGAGAATGTAGTAGAAGGATCTTTTTCTTTCTTGGCTCTTGATACCTGTGTGAAAAATGTACTTAAACATTGCAATAGTAGACGAGAATAGACTGAAACACTGTACACGTGAAATGGTGCATTACGTGGAACAAATCAAACGTTTCCAGTGGATGTTTTTGCTTGAATATTTCGTTAACTTTTTGTACATAGCAATACTTCGACCGAAGAATTGTTTTTAATGTAGGATATATAATATTTTCAAACTATTGAATAAATAACTGCAAAACGATTGCTTTAAATTGCTTCGAATGTTGCTTAGAAATTGTAATATAAATTTAATAATGAAAGTCACTAAAATTTATATGCCAATTTATGTTAACAAATTATTATTTCTTTTTGAAGGGATAAACGTTTAGGATTCTAATGAAGGGATTATTTAAATTTATTTTTATTTATATGGAATGTTCGCAACGTTCAATTGACCGTGGTACATTTTTACGCAGCATAACCTTGTTATCATATGAGAATATAGAATTTCGCATCATATGGTCATAATCTCCATTTCACTTTGCCATGACACAACTCGTTGTTTGTTATACCCAACATTCTAATTAAGCCAGCCTTCGTAAAATAAGATAGTTCAAATTTCATTTGTTTCAAAAATAAATTTCACGTCGTGTCTAATTATGTAATTACTCGTTGAATTTTTCAGTCTAAAAAAAAAACATGTAAAATAATGCTGTTAAATAAAATTTACTTAAAACTTACTCTATGCAAAATGATACTTTGTTTCGTTATACGATTAAATATATAATACAATGGGAAAATTAATTGTAATCTACTGCGAGAAGATTCTTCGTATTTTCCTTATCCAGTTTCTCTTGTATCAAGTTTCGTTTCGATTATTTCTAACTCATTTTCACAGAACGCTCAATATTTATATTATATTCGTTAAAGTTGTGACACCTTTTCAGATCTTACAATTTGTTAATAGCTTCTGACGCACACGTAAGTATCACGCTATTTATAGAACGATAAATACGATATTTTCGATCGAATGATAGTTTACAATATTAGTTGGAATTATTCAATAATTAATTATTCAATAGTTATTTAACATCAGTCAATATTTTTTAAAACGTCGCCTTTGGAATCTAAAATGAAAACTGTGTCTGACCAAAGACTTTTACAACCTATTTACCGCATAAAAACATTTTTCAGACGTCTAAAAAAAAAAAGCATGTAAAATAATGCTGTTAAATAAAATTTACTTAAAACTTACTCTATGCAAAATGATACTTTGTTTCGTTATACGATTAAATATATAATACAATGGGAAAATTAATTTTAATCTACTGCGAGAAGATTCTTCGTATTTTCCTTATCCAGTTTCTCTTAATCCTAAAATTTGTTAATAGCTTCTGACGCACACGTAAGTATCACGCTATTTATAGAACGATAAATACGATATTTTCGATCGAATGATAGTTTACAATATTAGTTGGAATTATTCAATAATTAATTATTCAATAGTTATTTAACATCAGTCAATATTTTTTAAAACATCGCCTTTGGAATCTAAAATGAAGACTGTATCTGACCAAAGACTTGTACAACCTGTTTACCGCACGCAGAAACTCACATTAAATTCTTTTTATCGTGTCATACAGTTGATATCCGAATGCATATCCAAACAAAATCGTGTAACAAATTGTTCTGATTCGGTGTTCGACAGAAACGTTAAATTGACCTTTGTTTATTATCGCAGACAACGTTATTTACTGTCAAGGACCAATGTCCACGTTGTGATAGAATAGTCGGTATTGTTCCACTGGTATCGTCGCTGCTATTCACGTTCTGTCAATGTTGACGACTGCTATGTTCATAACAGCCACTTGCTAGTTATTCCGACGAACAACGTTCGGAATATGAGAATACGAAAACGCGTATGACATAATCGATGCAGTGTGCAATGATGTACGCGAGATTGTGACTCATAGAGCAGTTTTCTTTATTAGCAAACGTGATATTGCATAATTTTTCATCGTACCGTTCACTCGGAGCGCTGCTCACCTTTTTCACGCGTTTACTCAATTGCATATTTTATTCGAGTTGTACTTACGTCCCATTAATCTTTGGCGATTCTTATGTAGCATGGAAAGATAATTTCTTCTACTATGATAATTTGTACTGCGTGAATTTATAAAGCTATAACATTATCTCAATCGTTGTGTTAAAAACGCAGATCTGTTTACTTCTGATAGCACGTATTCGGTGTTTTGTAAAATACGAATTCAAGACGTAATTAATCTGTTCTTTTCTTCGGCGAGTAGAAGAAACGGTGACTCGCACAGTTATAACGCTGTTGCGTTATTTTGCTAATTTTGTACTCAATTCTGTTTTTCTATAGGCGAAAAATATTGCAAATTTAACACTAGAACTACCACACCAGTCAAATTGGTGGTTTAACAATTTTATTTTCAAATTCCTACTTCAAGTTATATCTTTTCTCTGCAATGATGTAATGACTTTCGCAACGATAATTAAAGGAATAGTATAATGAATTTTATTTTGTTTTTTATGTATTCAAACTGAAAATAATTTTCTATCAAGGCTACTTATTCCAATAGTAGTCAAAATGACTGGTACTTGTCAAAGTGTAAAAGGGTTCTGCAATCTGTTCGTCGAACCCCAATTAACCAGTTTCCTCGTTTTCTACAACTTGCCACACGTTTTTCAAATTTTTACCGCGTATCATTCGATATGATTATATCAGTTATCAGGAAAATCGCTAGATGCTAATTCTGGAAATACCACAGCAGTCGAAATGACTGGTTCTACAATTTTATAAATTTGTCAAGCCTCATTTAGGGATCCCAGATGGATTAATAATACGAAAAATGAACTACATAACGTGGAATTGCTTGTGTAAGAAAGTAATAAATCGATAAATATAAAAATATTCTATTATTAAGTATTTTTTGAAGACCAGTCTTTTTCACTGGTTTTGATAGAAATAGCTTCGTGTTTACTATCTAGTGTTAACACTAGAACTACTACACCAGTCAAATCGACTGGTTCTACAATTTTATAAATTTGTCAACCCTCATTTAGGGATCCCAGATGGATTAATAATAGCAAAAATGTACTACATAGCATGGAATTGCTTCTGTAAGAAAGTAATAAATCAATAAATATAAAAATATTCTATTATTATGTATTTTTTAAAGACCAGTCATTTTCACTGGTTTTGATAGAAATAGCTTCGTGTTAACTATCTAGTGTTAACACTAGAACTACTACACCAGTCAAATCGACTGGTTCTACAATTTTATAAATTTGTCAAGCCTCATTTAGGGATCCCAGATGGATTAATATTAGCAAAAATGTACTACATAGCATGGAATTGCTTCTGTAAGAAAGTAATAAATCAATAAATATAAAAATATTCTATTATTAAGTATTTTTTGAAGACCAGTCTTTTTCACTGGTTTTGATAGAAATAGCTTCGTGTTAACTATCAGTAGTTCTAGTGTTAAGTTGGGAGAATCTTCTCTGTGTAGCTGTACAGTTTGACACCGAAACGAGCAGAGGATGATAAACCGTTTCATAACGTTCGACGCTTTAGATGCTAATTTTTACTAACTAATAATGGTAATTATTAACTTTTGTCGAAGTGAAGTTTGTCTTGTCACAATGATAAAAAATCCCGAGTCCTC
Organism: Bombus soroeensis; assembly: GCA_014737365.1. Classification (NCBI taxonomy): domain Eukaryota; kingdom Metazoa; phylum Arthropoda; class Insecta; order Hymenoptera; family Apidae; genus Bombus; species Bombus soroeensis. The sequence continues at coordinate 4,305 of JACXIL010000264.1, read as the reverse complement.
CTATTCGTATTTTTGAAACAGTATTTCATTTTGTCGATAGTAAGCAAGTATCCACGTGCTTCTAAACAGTAGCGTCAAATGTTGTGCGTTTGTCTCGTCAAGGAAACTAGAAACGCTCATTATCGTACAATTATTTGGACGTATTTGTCGTTGCAATTATTATCAATGTATTTTTAAAAGAACTTGGAAGAATGGAGCATTTGACTGGTAAAAATCTTGGGATAAAATTAGAAATTAAATTTAGAAAGCAGGAACTAGAAAACTTAGAATTTTTCCAACGCCAAGAAGATAGCAAGGACGTTATCGATGCTTACGTGGAACTTACAAATTTTTATTTGATACACATTGAGCTTATCATTTTTACTGTTTGTTATGTTACTTGGAGTAATTTCATTTTCACATTCTGTATTCTTACATTCTCATATTCTTTCGTGTTCTATTTCGTTTCATTGCATTCTTCGTGTTATTTCATGCAAATAAAACAGGTGTATGTAACTTTTCTAACAACGTATCTTCTACTTCTTTTTTTTTTTTTGACAACGGTGAGAATGAAAAAGCTGCGTTACAATTTAAAGACACGTGTTTTGGTATCTCAGAAAAATTCGCCCAGTTTGTTTTACTATAACATTTTGCATTTATCAGCTGTGTGTAGACTTAAGTAGTCACTGACTGTGTAACATATATGCATGTAAAAGAGAACACACATATACATAATAATGTATAGTAATACGTACTTGAGCAAAAGTGATAAGGCGGCCTTAACACTCAAGTGGAGAAATTACAAGCCACTCGTAATCGTTTAAGCCGATCTGTAAAGGCAGACCAATTTTCTCTGCAGTTCGATAAACATACCTGTAATCGTCGTTTTTTAAGTAGAATACAAGTGGAATATAATTTCGCGGTAGAAATATATATAACTTTTCCATTTTCCTATTCCAAGCAATTATTTCCATCTCCTTGGCGACATAAAAAAATGCGTATATGTATATGACAAAAATACATATAATAATAAATAATAACAAATATATGTAATAATAATAATAACAAAAAAATATATATATAAGAAACAAGAAGAAACTGTAGGATTTAACAAGAGTTTGCACGTTGCTTATTGAAATATCTTACAAACCCAAACCATTTTCATAAAAAAAAAACGATGCTAAAAATATACATCTGATCCGTAATCTGACAACGAATATTTAACAGAGAATTAACACGCAAAATTTGTAAATTTGTAAGTTTCGTGACCTCCTCTCATTCAAATATCTCAATATCTGCCACCACAGTTTCTCCGACATCTAAAATTCTAAAACGTTAATAAAATATAGCTTTCGATTATAAATTATATTATTATAAAACGTCCTTGAAAAATTTCTCAAAAAATGCGATGGTATTCGACGAAGAGGACGAATGGACTGTGCAAGAAAATACACGCACGCTATGTGTAACTCTTCGCAAACTTCGGCGATTAATGGGTCAGCGGCGTACGGTAAAGGCGTTTATATACTGCAAAACCTGTAACTTCTCTTATTTACTCTGCGCCAAGTACCATTGAACGCGGGTATGATAAATATTCGGGTAGATCCAGCCAGACTTCCGCATTCTCTTTAGCCCCAGTCCTGGCCGCAGAATTCGAGAGACGCGTGAACTGCTTCAAGGTGCGCTCGCGTGATCGTTAACACTAGAACTACCACACCAGTGAAATTGGCTGGTTTTACAATTTTATTTTCAAATTCCTACTTCATGTTATATTTTTTCCCGCAATGATGTAATGACTTTCGCAACGATAACTAAAAGAATATTTTTTTTTATTTTATTTGCATGCATATTACAGTCAATTCTCTCATTGAGAATTTTAAGTAAGCTTTTCTGACGTGGTACTATAAAAATAAAATGATTAAAAGTATAAACTGTGTTTGATTCTAATTGAATCTAATGCTTAGATCTAAAGGGTGTTGTCTTTTTAGCCTGTCAAGTAATTAAGTAACTAGAGGGTTTTGGTGGTTGTTAATGCTTGTGCTATAATTATTCCTGAATTTTCATATTTCTTCTTTGATTGTGGGTATCTTGAGGTCGCGATGTATCGTTTCGTTGGTAACATACCAAGCTGCATCTATTAGGGATCTTAGAGTTTTCGATTGGAAGCGATGAAGAATTTCTATATTGGAATTACTTGCCTTAAGTAACGCGTGAACTTAATGTTCGACTATTCTACCTTTTAAATGAGTCAAATTTTCTACAAGGTTCTCCATTTAAATCGAACGTCTGGTAGATCGTCGACGATATGGAAGTACTTGGAGGAAAATCTGAATGGCTTCAACGTGAAAGTCTTTTAAATAAAACCATATATTTCTTAATCCATTGATACATTCGTGTGCATCGACTCACGAAACCGTATAAAACTCTTATGCATATGTTATACGCGTTATATAAAACATTTAGAATCATCATGATTATATCGATGATCGAAACCGATCTAAAAATATGTACACAATCAGTCACAAAAGTGCTCATACAGCTTTTAATGAAGAATAATTTTGTTAGAATTGAACCGAACGACTTGAGCTTTTTTGGAGAAAATTGAAATTGATAAGAATAGGGATGAAGATAGTAAAAATCGTCTTGTACAATTTTTTTCTCCGGGTTTGTCATGAAAATTTAAACAACACATTTTGCACATTTATATCGGTTGTATACATTCTGAAAATTTCATAAAAATCGGTTAACGTTGCTACGAGCTGCGAACGATTAAAAATGGTAAAAAATCACAGTTTTTCGAAAATTTCAGCTAATACAACTTAACAACAAATTTAAAGATCCCTACATTTTTCGATGTATATGACCATAGATCTGAAAAACGAACTTTTTACATTTTTGCTACGATAAAAAAGTTATACACGGTGACCTCAATTACTTTCATCGCCATTCCTATCGATCTCAATTTTCTCCAAATTTCTTTCACCCGACATCCAGTGGACCAATCCTTCCATCTTCTCAAGAAACCTAAAGTCATTTGATCCAATTTCATCAAAGTTATTCTGTTTTAAAAGGATGTACGAATACTTTCGCAACCGACCGTAGAAATTACGGAAGACGTCTCTTAATTACAGAAGACACTTATTGCGAACGTTTATTTAGTAAAAGATTAGTATACGTCATGAATAGTCGTCTTAAGCGCATAATAAGCGTTGAAGATGATTCCATCGAATGTTGACGCTTATTAACGTAACGTGGATAGTTGACTATTTAAATACTTTTACGATCTTCGCCAGCACATATTTGCGTTAGATATCTATATCTTGTAATCTCTATAGTGGCTTTCAGATTAATTTCGAGCTTTACCGATATAAACAGAATGGCCGAATCTCATAACGATGCTAATGTAAAGTTTCAGAATACTTCGCGTAGCACATGTAATATTATATTCATAAAGGTGTGTATAAACCTTAATAATGTTGCAATACTTTTGTAAGTCTTTGTATATTTTATATATATACCAGTCTAGCGATAAGCATTGTATGTATTATAAACAATAAATCAATATACAATATATATATTTTTTATTATATTTATATTGATGTATATTAATATATATATACTATATTGATTTATTGTTTATAATATATACAATGCTTATCGCCAGACAGCCGATTTTTACGTGTCTGTAGGCGACTTAAACAGACATTTTTGAGATCCATCCACAACGACTCCGGAAACAATTAAGTCTCAGCGATAAAACCTACTTCGATTAAATTATTGAATATTCTTTTAACAATATTAAACGAGTTGCTTGGTATGTTTAATACACCTGAGGTAATTTATTAAATATATCGAAAGTAAGTAAAATAAATCGTTATTTTTTTAGATGTATTCCGCAACGACTCCGGAAACGATTAAGTCTCAACGATAAAACCTACTTCGATTAAATTATTAAATATTCTTTTAACAATATTAAACGAGTTGCTCGGTATATTTAATACACCCGATGTAATTTATTAAATATATCGAAAGTAAGTAAAATAAACCGTTATTTTTTGAGATCCATCCACAACGACTCCGGAAACGATTAAGTCTCAACGATAAAACCCACTTCGATTAAATTATTGAATATTCTTTTAACAATATTAAACGAGTTGCTCGGTATATTTAATACACCCGATGTAATTTATTAAATATATCGAAAGTAAGTAAAATAAATCGTTATTTTTTTAGATGTATTCCACAACGACTCCGGAAACAATTAATCCTCAACGATAAAACCTGCTTCGATTAAATTATTGAATATTCTTTTAACAATATTAAACG
>JACXIL010000263.1:753118-876238 GCA_014737365.1 Bombus soroeensis | reverse complement strand
AGAAGGCGAGGTGAGTGGTCTTGGCAGGTATGGGCCCACCAACTTTTCCGAAATTCTCCGCACCGGATCGGCAATCTGGAGGGTGCCTATGGCATCGACCAGCCGCCACCCGGCTGTAGGAGGATATCAGATACATCGGGGTTTCCCAGGGCATGGTCCTACACCCTGGGAACCCATACCCGCCTCGTGCTCCCCATATTTCAAGTCACTAACCCGTATCTAAGTACATTTTGTATAAACGATTCTAATTAAAGTAATCCAATGATAATAAATTCATGATTTTGCAAGAACGAAAGATCTATAGAGTAAAAGCTATGAAAAGATAAAAAATCCGGATCGTTTTAAATTTCATAATTCCAATGTTAAACACCATTCTGTTTGTTCAGATAGAAACGACCCTGTTCTACTTGTGCGTGTTCAAACAAAGCCTGCAACGATGTCTGAGCAAGAATGATCGTGTTTTACTTGTCTAACTCTCGGTTGCTATATCTCCCTTGTGTATCCATGGCTTGTGGGCGATCATGGATTCCCTGTCTGACAACGTAGTGCGTTATTCTTACTTCAAACTAGGATCTACGAAGCAAGTTGAGAATCACGATCGTGATAAGTAGTTCCCGAAGAGATGTTCCCGACGGCGCGGCAGCAGGAGTCGCAGCTTGCGATTCCGTGCAATTGCATCTGCAGACGGTACCTTTCGACGTTAAGAGAGTCCTAAGCTTTGCAAAGCCAACGGGATTTCCACGATATTCGTAGGTGAAATACAGCCGGACGATTTGATACCATCGGCCCTTTAAAATCGTTCGCTTTTCTCCGTACTATTTCGACGGAATTTTTTACGATATCCATTAGATACATTGGACAGTTTGTTCGAAGATAGCGAACGATAAGATTGAAAATATCGCGGAAAACTTACGGCCTTCGATAAAAATATTGTTATAGATCTAAAGATGGTTGGTATTTTCTTTGTAATATGTAGGAACTTTTGTCACAGTATTCTCGGAACAATGATCGAATTAGGATGTTAAATACTTGGTTTCGATATTAGAATAAAATTAGAGTTATGTATAGTACAGTAAAATTGCAAAAGTACAAGGAAGCGAAATACGGTATATATAGCGTATAGTATTAGTACATAGTATAGTATGTTTATGGTATTTCCGGAAGACGGGGAAGGTTAGGTCCTTAAGTCTTTTTCTCGCCTCGAACGAGGTATCTCTCGTACGTCTTTTTATTAGAACGTGAGATATCTCGTTCGAGGAGTCAGGATAAAAGTCGTTTCTCGAAAGTGGAATGGAAGTGAGATCCGCGCATGCGGAGATATAAATAATGTTAAATATACGTAGATTACGTTATACTCACAAAAGTTGTGTTATCCTTTCTGCATATGAATCGATGTCTAATTGTAACGATAGAAATGCGCGATATATTTTATTGAAACAGTAAAATATCAAACAAACGTTTGTACGCGAATACGAAGAGATTCGTAATGATAAATTTGGAATACGTTGACGTTCGTCAAGAGTTGTCCCAAATTTATTAGAACCTTTTTCTGTAGATATTTTCTATATATATATATATATATATTTTTTTTTTGTAAGGATTTAAAAATACGCGAGAAAAATATTATTCCGTGCGCCGGGCAGAATTTCGATATTTCAGTGTAGAAAATACGAGAAGCATCAGATGCAAAGAACGCATGCTGCGCGACAATAAAAGCAACGCGTTTGTCGTTGCTTATACGAAAGAATTTCAGTTACTTCCAATACATTTTTACCTCTACCGCTCGTCTCCTATTGATAAAATATACCTTTGACAAAAAATCCATGTCCTTTTCCATTCATTAGTCAATATCCAATATCACGTTCATTTGTCATCCGTAGAAAGTAAACAAATAACTTTTGAACTACAATTTTCTGCATAACTTTCTCGTAGTTATTATTAGATAGACGCTTGCGCGTTAATTATTCGAATTATCAAAGACTAAAGTAAATTTGAAATCTAGTAAGCTTCACCTAACTCTAACCCTAACCAGGATACAAACTACATGAAAAAATATATTGCAAAGAGAAAAACAGGATATTATATACTATATAGAATATGCTATATAAAATATATTATATAAAATAATATATAAATACTTCGCCAAAAAGTTTCACTGTAATGAGAGAAAAGCCTCGTAAAAATGCACCGTTGTAATTTCTAAAATTACTACGAAGAATTACAGTTATTTTGATCATTTTGGTAGTTTCAGAGTTAAATGGACAAAGTTTACAAACATACGTATACGTACTACACAAAAATGTGTAAAACGTCCAAGTGAAACAAATCTCTAGGTTGCAACATTCATAGAGATACGAATATGCAGAAACATCCACAGTCTATTCGTCATTTTCCATCGTATTTCTCTGTTCCGCTGCTTCGAGCGATCAAACTTACAATTTCGACGAACACGTCGCATCGTCCAAGATATATCACGTACCAAGTAGCCCGAAAACTTCGGCAATTGAGACGTAAAATTTGGAGATCTTCCTTACGGAGGTGAATCCTGATAGCGCAGAAAGTTTTCATGGTTATGATGAAACCGATTGGCCGTTGTTGAAGATACGAGGGACGAAAGCAATATCGCGCTATCCTCCATCCGGTCAACACAAACCGTCGTGTACGGAAGAAGGAGAGAGAAAGAGAGAGGCGCAACAGAGACTGTTGACGGAAATCGGAAATCGCAACGAATCGGAAAACAACGACACGCTTCGCCACCCTTCAGACGGTAATTCTACCTGTCCAATGAATTCGTTACTGTTTTGTACGGTTAGAAGAACGAATCGAAGAGAATGGCAGGGGGAGGCGGAAGGGAACAGAAAGTGGGTGCCGCGCGAACGACAAAAGAATGACAGAAGCGTGGAAAGAAAGGGTGGGTTGGTAATGGAAGTGAACGATATTGCTTGTTAGACTTCTATTGGCAACGACAAAAGATAGCGCATATGTATATTGTGACGTCTTGGAAAGAAAACCTAGTCTCATCTTTAACAAATGACACGCAGTGTCATTTATCGTTGCTTTTCTCGAATAATTGACAAGTAGCGCATATACCGTTGCTTTTTAAATAAATGACAAGCCGTAACGGGCATTGTTCGTTGCTTTGTTTTAACTAAACTGCAGATAGCGTTGGTTATTGCTTTTTTTTTTCTTTTTAAAATAAACGACAATTACCGATGAATATATTCTATCGATGACGGTTATTTTCTGGAAGAACGTATACTTTGTGAAGATATATCGATAGAGGAACGTAATTTATACTTTAGCGGAGCCGAGTGTACTTTCTAACGTAATTGCACGAATTCATGTTAAAGGTAAAGCGCATATCTGAAGTCTAAGTTCCGAACTTTTAATTTGAAAACTTAAAGAGAGTAATAACATTTACGCGGAATTACGCGATCCTTGTATCACGGCTAATATTAAAATACTTCGACGATAATATGCTTTCTAATTAACGGTTTTCGATGGTTCATTTTCACGAACCGAAATATTTTACTCCGGGCGGTTCTTCAGGAAGAACGTATTATCCTTACATTCAAAGTTTTATTCAGCACAAAATGTTTCTCTTCTCGTTTTAGATAGACTCTTCATAAAATCAACGTTTCGTCGCTAAAAGTACATCTGGCTTTTTTTATTTTTCCTTTCTCGCTCGATTTAAACGCGAACGACTCCTTCTTGACTCCTGGTAACTTTTCTCTTCTCTTCCCTTTGTTTCATTTGCTTTAAATGAAACGAGACCGTGAAGTTAGTATCGCCTTCGAGGTCGTTCACCGAGATCCTGTTCGAGACGTTATACGTAGTTCTCAATTGAGCGATAAAAAACCCAGACTAAAATCGACAAAACTCCTCCAGGTAGGTGAAAATCGTGGTGCAACGCCGCAAGTGGATGTACAACATTGGCGAATCGCCAGAATATTCCTCCATCCAGTCGTCACCTTCGATTCGCTCGAAATTCCCGAAAAAGCTCGCTCTTTCCTTTCTCTTTCGTACGCCGTTAGTTCGCCCTGGCATATTTAATTTTATATTCATTAACGAGGCTTCCTTTTGCAACATCGCGGCGGGTCGACGAAACAAAGGACGTTTCCTCGTTAGAAACTCGTTTTGTTGCTGCTACGTGTCTCGTGCAAATACTACGAAGATGAGGTGATAACGGATAAAGAATGCAGACCCCTGACAAAGTATGTCTTTTTTCGTTAAAATTGTGTTTTACGACAAAATTGTAATACGTAGCTTGTTCCGTGTCTTGGGAAGATAATCGAGTGATCAATTTAGGAGATTAAATTAGAAAAAGATGTAAAAGACCAAAGGTAGATGCAGGAGAGGCCACGAATATAGCGCAAAATCACTGTGAACGTTGTGTAACTGTACACGATGAAATCTGTATAATAAAGAATACTTTTGATCCGTGAATGGATATATTTTGGTAGACGCACGAGAGAAATAAAATATAAAAGAGTTATGATATGGATTCTAAAATGGATAGAATCTTGTAGAAAAGGAATCGATGACTGTATCAAAGGTACCTTGGTATATCTTACGTCTTCGAGGAACGTAATCTACGTTCTTTACATTAATACCATACATCGTACAATTTTATTTAAGGATTTCATATCTTTGACGAATAACGTTTTCATAAAATTTTGATTCAGGAACTACATCTTGGAATCGTTCGTAACGACGATTCATACAAAGTTTCAATACCGCAATTTCTGCAATTTATCTTGATATTTATTAATTTAAAAAATTCCCGAACAAGAACAACTTCTATCAAATTATCATTTTTTAATCATACGTGATACCGATCATCTTCCTGTTTCTTTTTTTAAACATATCCTATCTAGGAGATGACTAGGGAAATGTTGTTACCAGCTCTGTTCGTTAGTTTTATATCAAAACGGGCCACGTACTTATTTGCAAAATACAATTCTAATCGTCCAATTAGCAAATCGACTATTCTCTTCTCTTAAACTCCGAGATAATTGCGAAAAACTTACTGCTAACGTCTCGTATTAATTTTGTGCTACGCAAGACTACATTTACAAGTTAAAAACCGTTAAAACCGTTAAAATCGTTAAAACCGTTGAATTCTTCGAACCTTCCGCGTTACACGGCGATATCAACACCGAGTCCGCTCGAGTTTTCAATTTCGTGGTCCAGATTACTCGAAACCAGACGAGGTTATCGCGAGAAATCGATTCGAAGGCCAATTCCCTTTCGCATTCTCGCCACTGGTGCACCGGTTCTTTCATCGGGGCGAAGATAAGGCGGCTGATTCTGAGGGATTATTCAAGTGAGAACGGTGGAGCCAAGCGCCAGGAAAGACCCTTAATCAGAGCAGTCCGTTCTTATCCGAAGAAATGCCAGTAACATCATCGGCCAAGTTACCTGTCAACCGATTTGAACTTCTCGATGTCGCCTCGTAAACTTTCGACCAACCTGACTGACTCGTCGCTGCCTTTTCCCTCTCTTATTTTCCACCTTTAGAGCTCCGATGAACTTGGTTATTTCCATCGAACGATTTCTGCCTCGTCGCCTCTGTTACTCACCGCACTTGTTAAAACATTTGCACCGGGGAAATCGACCCTGCGAAGTTCCTCCACGAAGCAATAACGAGGCTCCTTTTGTGAAATTTGACGTCATTGATTAAAGGGTGCAGCGTGACAATTTTTAGGAAAGTGGGTGTACACGTTCGAGCTTTGAAAATCCTATTTTACAGCTATGAATATTTTATTTTAGGATATCGATCGAATATTTTATACTTCGTAACGTTTGAATATTTTACGAAATATGTATATATATACAGGCTGTTATTAGATTTAACTTTTTCGTTCTTCTTCAAGTTCGTTTCATCAGCTTCCGCAGAAGAAAGAAAGAAGTTTTCCAAATTGTCCGCTCGAGATAAGATGCAGACTTCCAATAGCGTGTTCATAACTTTCTTTCGATGGAACTTCCGACGCTAACGAACCCTCGATTGTTTGGTGTCCGTCTTCCGACGACTCAACTTCCACACCGCGTCCAATTTCCGTAAAATCGTTTAGCGCTTTTGAAATTTCAAATATGCCAGCAATTTCTTCGTTTGACCAAAATTCTACGTGTTACACATTGTGTCAATGTAATATCTTGGGAACGAATACTTAAATGCGACGCATCGTGGTAAAATATAAAATCGTCCTGTTTTCTTTCATCCTTGTCTTCGACGAAAAAGACGCTGATTTGAAACGTTTCATCGTAACAAATCTTAGATACCTATGACGGAGTCTACTAAAAAGAGAAAAGAATCTAAAGACTCGGTTTATTCGCTAAATAATATCACGACTACCACGATTCTGCTACTTTATACATTTCCATAAATCCTATAATTTTATAAATTCATCCAGGTACTCGTCGAACATTCGCCAGACTATTATTTATCACATTTTAGTTAATAAATCCGAACAAATTAGCCGTTTCAAAGGAACGCGTCAAAGGAACAAATCTACCAAGAGAAACCGTGTATTATTCAGACGGTAAGGAGATAAATATTTCACCGATCTAAGTTGTCGAGGTGCATACAAACAGCTATATTATTCAACAAAAGACGTAATGCGAGGCAAAGGGTATTTATATTAACTATTGAAGTTACGAGAAGCAAAGCACTTAAACACGAAAAGCGACGTTTAGTAGCCTTCATTAGCGGTTGTTTTCTCATGGGCGCGAAGCCGCGTTAATATCGTATCGGGCTCCTTTAATCCGACGCGTCGTTTATGCGGCAACGGGATTCGATATAATCTGGTCGGATATCTGGCTAGAAATACGTGTCGTAGCGATTCTGATGCAGCTACTGGTCCAAGCCGTGCATCTCGACACTCGTGTATCGACAGTTGCGACAGTACGCGGTTATCTCGTCGTCGAATCGAGGCAAGAGGCCAAGGTTACCTTTATTTCGAGCAGCAGCATTTCTGGTATCGTGGCTGGGCCAATAGTTCAGCTCCGCTTCCGCCACGCCGCATTTTCCACCTCTGGAAAAAATGCAAATCGAGTCACCGCTCAACCACCGTTAACCACTTAACGTGCTCGCAGCCAACTAACAGAATGTCTACTCTTCGCTTCTATTCTTTTTATAGAAAAGATCTTTATTTAGACTAATAGTATCTATTTGTAGATACTACTTATCGCGTAGTTCCTCTTTTTAAATTTCTTTCAAATGCATGAATGTTTAAATATAACGTCGAGGGACATGATGAAATCGACGCAACATACGCATCAGTCAGTAGAAAACGTTTTAACTATGTCGAATTGCTTTAGTTTTCGAATGTCAGGTTTCTAGCTTTAATTAAAAAGAATTTTATCCATGGACTGCGGATTTTGCATTTATTTGGGAAATTTAATGATGCAAAAAATGCATATAATATGTAGAAATATGTAATAATACAGTGTTATATTCATAGTATTTAATATTTATGCGAAACATATCTTTGCTTGCGTCCCGTTTCTTTAGTTGTGTCAATCGAATTTGCATAATCATCCCCCGTGTAATTATTAAGCCGATCTAATCACTAATTTCAATGCAATGGAAACTGCTCGAAACTTTGTAATGGAGTACCGCGTAAAAATTTGAAGAAGTAGCTAAATTAAATTATTTTTATTGCAAACGATGTAAGAAATAGTCAGAGGACTGAATGGAAACGGGAGAAAAAAGAAAATGAGACAATTAGCAAGAGCATTGGCAAGATCTTTAAAGTTATCACTTTGTCAGATAAATAGAATAAATACGCTATGATCGACGCTCGTTCTGTTATATGAACACCGCTATGGATATTTCTTGGCCAACTGTCATATTGGCATGGAAGTTGATGCGTATTTCATGTTTTAAACAGGCTCATAGATTTTCAGGCTGTACGAAGAAATAAACAGCATGGTTGGATACTACGAAAGTTCTACTTTGATACATGACGCGACTTAGCCGATAGTTCTCCAATAAAAGTATACTTTTACGTGTGATTCTTGCTGGAACAGCGATGTGTCAGTTACGATGTTTGTAGAAAACTTACTTCCACGTGTATGTTACCAGATGTTAAACTACTTTTCACTAGTTTTCGCCAATTTATGGTTCCATCGACGCTCGATATTCTTATGAATATAAATTGCAATTGAGATTTTCTCGAATGAATATAAATCGCAATGCAGAATTTCTGCAATAAAATTCGGTGGCGTCTTGAAGATTTCGCGAACCATAACCGTGTTACAATGCAGCTAAACTACAAATGTCGCAGAAGCAGTCGCTCTAATTGCCGATACATTTGCGGAATCTCCCTACGTACGTTACAGTTTGAAACTTGGAACAGTTTCCTGTTCGAAACTAAATAGAGAGGCGTCGCGTTTGCAGACGATCCTTGTTTAATTAAACGTTCGATAAGCAACGACCAAGGCGAACAACGAATGTATAATTGTTCTTAATTGAACCGATATTATCCGGTGCTTTCAACGTAAGTTCCACGAGAAAAAGTCGCCTTTTTTTGCTTTTGTTTGAAACAGCGACTTCCTATCGTCTTCCGTTCTTTCTTTCGTTCGTTTCTTCGTGTAATGTTATTATAAACGCAACGCGTTCCTTTATTGACTCCCGGCAGAAGAAACTACAAGCGAATCGATTCTTCTCAACGGAGATTATTCGTTGTAAAAGCCGTGGAAAATATTTTTCCAGCGTACGATTCATTCCGATGATATTACAGACATTTCAAATTTTTTAATGTAAACAGTCAACAAGGAAGAAAAGAACAATGATATGGAGAACAGTACGAATTTTTCATATTTCTGACGAAAATATTCCGAATATTTACTCTGGAAATAAGCTTCCGCACTCCGAAATCCGAAAAAAATTCTTTCCGCGATATTCTTTCAGCGGTAGTAACACGAAAATGGTAGAAAAAACAAGCTACGGATATATTTCGAACAAAAATCGGAATATTAACGAACATCGAGGATTTCGATCTGTAAAAAACAAACACGACGTAGCCCGGATTTAATTGCCGACACGGAGAGCATTGAATGACTGGTATATGGTAGACTGTACTTGCAGATTTTAATAAACACAGCAAAGATGGAAGAAAAGCTCATTGTCCTATTGTTGCTGGAAGGGGTAAACTTTGAGTTTCATCAGTCGTACTTCACCCTCGTTCCGCTGCTGTTCCATTCACGCTGTTTTTACGCGATCCACCTAAAAGCGTCTTCTAGCCGAGGACAAAAATGGGATGGCAATTTTTCTTGCAATAAAATACACGCTGCAGCTTTTACCGCGGAATTTCACCCTTCCATTCGCGACGACGATACATCGGCTTGAATGGGACCCCGATACGAACGTTTCCTATTTGCAACGCTTCAGTCGTTTACAGATATATAAATTTCTGAAATATTACTCACTGCTTATTTGCGCGTTTTATTTCGTTCGTTGTATAACACACGTTCGAAGTAAATGATATTATTTCGAATATTTCCAATTTTGATTTCATGTCGTTTATGATTTTGGACTCTTTATAACTCATTCAATTTAAAGCATTCATTGGAGATTCTATTAAATGCTACGTTATCTACGTAGCGTATGTAGTTTTGTATCTGAGAACCAGACTCATAGATATTTTTTGTTCTTTTTTGTATTTCCCAACAGAGCGAAAATAGAACGATATTTGTTCAACGGTACTTTTCGTATATAAATATTTCGAATAAAAATTTGCGAATAAAAATCTCTGCGAATGAAGTGTCGAAGTATGTTTGTAAACAATGCGGCAGCTATTTACGTGAAGGCATTGACGTTTCTTTAGCGCTATAGCCAAAAAGAGAGGAAGGAAGGAGAGAAGGAAAGAAAGAGAAGGTTGAAAAGGGAAACCGTTACTGGTGGTAGCTAGCTTTGCTCTTGATTTTGCTGATTGCAGGGTTCGAGCAAAAATAATTTACAGTACCTAGAATTGTTATACTTTGCCACCTCACAAAACTGTTGCGAACCTACCTTATCATAACTCGTGTCAATTAAAAAGTTCTCCAATCTATTAAAGAATCGTTATAAGGTTCGACTTGGCTTCGTTTGGATCGTGATTCTTATATAAAACAGTATTCTTCCTGCTAAACTAATTAACGAAACTTAATAAACGATAAAGATAATAATCAGCTTACTTTCGACGTTTAAATTGAACGCAGGCAACGGCTCGATAAAAAAAGCTCGGTTTCGTTATTTTCATAAAAATATAGTCCACGTATTTGTGTCCTTTTTGGCACGAAAACACCTACTTTTTAATAACTTTCAAAGCCTGGTTTACGTACAACGTGAATTTCTAATACATTCTCTTCTTCGTTTCATCGAAATCTGAAAGAACGTGACTCGGTTAATAACTCGAGAAAAGATTAATAACGGTTATATAATAAATATAACAAAGATATTATTGTCTGTATTATCGCGATTTCATCGCATTTCTTATCACGAAGCTTCTTATCGCAAAGAAACTTTGCATTGAAATCGAGTGGTAAAATTTCTCCAATGCTTTCATCGTTTGCTTCTTCCTTTTTGCATACGTGTTATTTCACTGAGAAAACAGTCGTTAGGTTGGTCCTACGGACGTCCCAGCCGTAATTACGAGTTCCAGTTGGCGAGGCTGCACAGCTTTTTCGCGGGAAATCCGCAAACTTGTATCATTCGTCATGGCCATTAATTCGAGGGACTGTTCGAAAAGCAGTCCCATGGCAAAATGAACGCGTTTCGGTAGCTTGTACCTTGACTCCGGATATCTTGCGGTCGATTTATCGTAACGCCCCCTTCATTTAGGTCATTGGATCTCAGAAGTCTTACTCGACTAAGTTTCCAGACATAGAAAAGGTGGTATTCCTTAAAAAAAAAAAAAAAAAAAAAAAAAAAAAAAAAAAAAAAAAAAAAAAAAAAAAAAAAAAAAAAAAAAAAAAGTAAAAGAGTGGAAGGAAATACGAGAAAAGTTGGCGGTATCGACGATTATACGAAAGAAGTAAAAATAAGAACACGTGTTTATTTCAGACGTTTCTTCACTCGCGTTGTACTCTAAAGATCCATTTAAACGTTGGCAAATTGCTTTTGATAACCGGTTGATTGATGTAGTAACTGAAACTCTGAAAAGAAGGATATTTCATTTGGCGAATTTGAAGCGTTTATTTTTTTAGAAACCAGAGAGATACGTTTTATGGATATTCTCCACTTTAGAAGCTCGTGCGAATATAAAATTTGATCGTAGTTGTAATTGGATTATTCGAACATATTTATTTGACTTTAGGTTAAAAACTGTCAAATTGAAATTCTATAACGTTCGAACGAGATGGATTTATAACCGCATTAAAGGTTCCATTTAATTCCAACAGCCGTCTTGCATAAATTTTGTTGTGTTAGTCTCGTTTCAATTATGAACGCTGGGATCGTATCGACGTTTGAAGTTGAAGTATCACATATATTTTTGTTGGCTGGAAAATAAAACAAACATAATATTTCTTCTGTTACTAAAGGAGTGTACTTCCTGTTGCTTTTTCTTTCTCTACGTCTTCCACTTCCTCTGATTCCACGCGTCGATCATCGTCTTGTATGTTTTTTGCTTCACAGCTTCGTCTCGCTTGTTCTACACTGCTTCCTACTTCTTTCGACACTGTCGATCTTGTTCGCGTCTAGATTTCTACTTTTTACTCTTCTTCTTCTAGTGGCTGGTTTTCTGGTCGCTGGTTTGAGACCCGCAAATCTCCTTCGATCTTCGCCAATTGCAAGTGAGAAATAGAAAAATGTCTCGCTTTTCGCTCGAAAGGTTTCTTGGTAATGTTTAAAAAAACGAAACGAACGATGTTTCACATAAAATGAATCGTAACGAATAAAGTAGAATCGTAGTGAAGTAAATTAAAATCGAGCGTTTCCATTTTCTTTTATATAAATTTCTGGATGTTATTTAATACGAATGCTAATTTCAAATTTTATATGAAATATTCCTCAATGAATTTTGCGATATATAGACGTGCAACACATGCCGAAAGTTTGCAACTGTCTTAGACGATAAATATAAAAGAACCCCTTGCATTATAATACCGAGCCATACGCGTGTCATTGATTAGAAACCTGATTTGGGAAAATATGCATTATATTTGCAAGAAAATTTAGTTCCAGCTCAAATTTTATCTTCAATTTTTCGGTTCGAACCACTGAGTGCAGATTACGCGCAATATTTCGACGTTTTTTACTTGACACGGTGTTGCAGCAATGAATGCTCCGCTAAAACATCGTAAGACAGAGGGTTAAAAATGGAACAAAGTTAAATATTTTAGCATGGCATGAAAAAATCTCTCAACGTTCAAATCTAGCAGGATATAAACAGGATATTTACCAGGATATCCGCAGCGTTCATTCCAAATCGAGGAGGAAATTACTAAGAAATTCATGGATTAGTGTAATTGGACGAGCGTTTGACCGATAATCTATGCATTCGGAACGATATCCAATTTAATGAAAACGTTGTTTCGACAAGCAACGGGGCGTAATTCCCTTGTCCATTAAAATTTTAATTCTACGCCCTTCCATTAGTAGCGGGCCGGTTTATTATTTCACGCCGCTGTAAATTTCCAAGATCGTTGCAGTTTCACGCGTTAATACCATATTTTTCCGCCTGTACAAACATATCAGCCGCTTTATTACCTTTTCTGGTGATCGTAAAATACGCGTTGTTCACCCCCGTCGTGAATTTTGCACCCCTTTCGCTATAGACTTGCCACTCTTCCACGAAACATTTCCCAGAACGCCCATTCGTCAATTTGTCCTTTCAGCAATGAAATTTTTCAGATCCGTGATTTTCGACGAACGGTATGAAAGTGAGAATTCGCGTGGGCGACGATCGATCGAAAAATCGAACGAACGTTTATGCTGGAATATCGTTAGCGAATGAGAAGCGTGTCGGAGAATGCACGTAGTGGTTTGGTATGCATAGCGTCGCGCGGAGATTTGATTCACGCGAGGAGAATGTATGCTGTGCGTGTGAGATCTTTAAGGCTTGGATGTGATTCAGAAACGGAAACGTGTCATGTAGTTGGTGGAAAAGTAGAGAGTTGTGGGAATCGAGTCGTATTCGATGACAATCCTGCGACAAAATTATTATTATATTACAGTCGGATCCCCTATAACGCGCTACCCTTATAACGCGGACTGAAAATTGCGTCACTGCTCCCCTATAACGCGATTCAGCAGTTGTTGGAAATGACTCGTTTCTAATATGAAAATACGTGCGTCTTTCAATTAACCCGGAGCACAGTTTTGCGTTAACTCTTACGCGAGAAGGAGGGTTTGCTTACAGTTTGTGTCGTGGAACAGTTATTATTAAAAAGAAGACTGCATATTTATTTAGTTATGGTTTTTAGCGCTGTTGGATTCGTACAACGCGAAATCCGTATAACACGCGTTACAGAGGGTTTCGCTATATTTGCATTTCACTTTTAAATGTTTTAACATCTCTATAATAAAAATATTCATAGTTATTAGGAACCGTATTGTATTTCATGTTTTTTAATGTCAATATTCTGTTCATAAAACACAGTTATTTACATATGTAAGGAGAGAATTTATTAGATACATCGTTTCATTCATCACTCGTTACCTTGAGATCCTTTCTCGTACAGTAACGGTCAGGTTTTCCACAAAATTCACATTTTAACGATTTTAATTGGAAAAGAGATTAAGAATTTTGTATTAGCAACGCGTTGATCCATCTCTACTCACGTAGATCCGCTGATATTTTTTCAATTTTTATCCTGTTATCTCCAACCGAATATCCTTTCGTGTTATTTAACATCGGTAATATCGACGATCGAAGTAGTCTGCATGAAACTATTAATTTTTTAAATGAAACTTGTATTTAAAATAGTCAAAAAAAAAAAGAAAATAAAAGAAAAATATACGTATATAACGCAAAAAGAAGGAATTATCTCGGAATACAAAAACGAAATTTCCATGAAACTTCTATGGAAGATTCTGTATCAGTTGGCTATTTGCACCACTCCTCGTTCTACTGTTAAATTTTCGTTAATTATTTATAGATTTACCAAATTACACGTATCAAGTCTACTAGATATTTTTATTCACTTTACAAAAACGGAAAAGTTACATCCACTATCATGAATTCGACACCTAAGCTATACACAAAACGATACTTCTTACATGCGTATAGCAAAAATCGATTTTGTGACATCGAAATATGGGTGGCGCCATGATTTAACGCGCCGAATTGTGAAATTAACGCTGTAAAAATGTTCGCGGCACCGTCGACGATTCATTTTAGTCGCGTTCACTTTGTTTCAAAGCACGGTGGGAATGAGTAATGTTGAGAGATCAGCTAAAACCGGTAAACATGTATCCAGGGATAATAAATAAAGCAGGGAACGCCAAGGTTTAAACTGATCAAATATTACGCGGCAACGAAAGTCGTTTCGCTGAAACGCGAACGTGTCGTTCTTTGAGGGAATTATTCCCAGATTTATAGCAGGATATTTTGTTTCTGAAGCTTCCGCTGGATAAGTATCCATTTTCATTTTTCTGGTTCGTTAAAATTAAAAATGCTCGAGTATCAGACTTATGGATTGATATTTTACAAGAATTATGAACGGATCTTAGACGCGTTGAATTTTTGCTTCGAACCAAGCGAGCGTAAAGCTAAACGTAGAAATTAATCGTAAGTGAGACACGCACAGAGAAAGAAATCAAACTGATCAATTTTGCTTGATTGAAAAGATTCTTGAAACGGAGTACGAACCGTGTATCTTTCGGTACTGAAGTTGAAAAATCTTTAGAAATGTTCAGGGTGGATCGAATAACAAATTACGAATTGTTAAAAGACAATTGTAGAAATCAACGATACCAGTTAGAGCCATTTGTTGCTAAGTCTTTGAAACAATTGGAGATCATCTAAAAGACAGAATATTTTGAAACAATATATTGTACAAAATACATACTTTGATATCAATCGCTTAATCCATAAAACACTCGAGAAACGTTTTGAAAATTCGTCTAATATTAAAAAAACTGGAAATTACGAGGAAATAAACAGTACGTTAGATTCTATGACTTCTATGCACCAAGTTTACTAAAATTGGTCGGTCAAGGAGGATTAATCAGGATCCTGGTACGGTACAATCGATAAATAACTTACTATATGTAATATCAAAAAAAAAAAAAAAAAAAAAAAAAAAGGGAAGTATACCCTTGGTCTATCATATATTTAAGTTCGAGTTTTCTCGGGATAGTATAAGTCGTAAATTTAAGGTATAAACCAAGAATCGTAAGAGTGCTGGGGAAAAGAGAAAGAGAGAGAGAGAGAGAGAGAGTGTGTGTAAGTAAGAGTGTGTGGCGGCACTCGTCACGGAACTTGCCAACAGCTTCGCGATACAAAGCGCCATGCCGTCAAAGCGCAACATCGACGTGCTCAATGTGCCATCGATATCCCTACGCTTCTTCCGCCGAATTTCCGGAAGAACACACAGGTGGCAACCGCCCTGGTACATCTAACGAACGCGTGCTAGTGGGAATATCGATGGGCAAAGAAAGGAAGAATCCGTTCGATCTGGAACAAAAGACACCATCTGTCTTGAGCCGAGTGTTCGAATAACCTTTGCTATTGCTATTATTACTATTATTACTATTATTATTATTATTGTAGTATCGGAAAAGGGGGATATAGGCTTACTCTATATATTTAGGTTAGAGTCTAAGGAATAAAGCAAGAGTCTTAAGAGCGCTGGAGAAGAGAGAAAGAGAGAGAGAGAGAGAGTGTGTATGCTTTGGTGACGTAAAAACTAAATGAGTAAAGGAATGGGAGAAGAGTGCGAGGGTTGAGGGTCAGCATTTTTGGACCTGGGAAGCAGAAGCTGCGAGCCGGGTGTTAGAATTAGACGTACGGAGATATTGTAGTCACTTTTTGCATTGGATATTGCTCGTTACAATAAAACTAAACTTCGCTTCAAATAGAACATCCTTCCTTATCCTTACTCTAGACTATTTAAATACCACGTATATGTACCGATGGCACCGTTGACTTTGTCGCAGTAATAGCAGGATAGTCTGGTAAACTGAACGGAAAGACGGAACTTTGGCCAGGGCTTCCGTTCCTAGTTACGTTACTGCATCGTTCATGGTTCGAGCACATAATCGATACCAGCGTCCGTATAGATCCTGTTAGAGTGTCTTTTGTTTAGAGTGAACGAAATCTGTCCTTGGTAAAGCGACGCGACGTGAAAGCGATTTCACGAGTTCTACACGAGTTGCAAGGGGAATGGATAGTCGTAGAAGAGGAAGTGCCTGTTACATTCAGTTACACGGAGATACGTCTTTAATGTTTCTGTCGAAGGGCTTTTAAATTTCGCATCTTTCCAATTCATTGTCTATCGTCTATTTTATCTGACCGCCCTTTCCTTTTTTCCTTTTCTCCTTTCTATCCTATAATAGAAAACTATAATAACAACGAAGAGTAGATTGCGAAGATTTAAGTAATCATTCGTTCGGTATAATGACACTTTGATTATCACGTTTCCATTTTTCTTTTCTCTCCTTCGTCCCTTTGCTTATAATAATCAAGATGGCTCGCTCATGACAGTTTCTAGAATAATGGACAGTTTCAATTAAAGTTCTGCGTCTGTACAAAGACAATCATGATATACCTGTTTGTACTACGTCATAATATTAGAGTAAGAATATTCAAAATGGAAGTTGTTAGTTCAAATTGAATATAGTATCATAGTGCTTCTGAAATACTGGTGCACTGTGTACTGAATATTTTAGAGGATTAAAAGCTGAGAGCCTCGTAAAGATATCTCTGACAGCAGGTTCGCTAATTATCCAGATTATGGCATAATAACAGGAAATGTAAATTATTTCAGAAGCAATCTCCTCCATTTTCGTTTACCATGCACCATTATTAATCATTGACCCCTCCTATCCATTTTAATTAACCATAGATAAATTTCTGTAACGAGGGAAATTTTGCCAAAGAATATACTAAAAGGTACTTAAAATACACCACAAAAAAAAAAAAAAAAAAATATTAAAACGAGTAATATAAAATAACACGATACATATCAAAAGGATATTAAGAACCGTTAAAGGTGTATTAAAAAACACATTGTATTAAAAACATCGATCAAGCATCAATGATTAACTTGTAATTAATAATAGTTTCGAAAGAATATTCAAGAAATGTCAAAGCAGTTGTCACGAAATACTTCAGTGCAATTTTATCGTGTAATGAAACATACCTAAAGGCTGTAAAAAATAAATAAAAATGACTTGCGAGAAATAAAAAGAGTTACAAAGAACGGTATTTAAGGAATATCTTGGAAAAACGTAAAAAAGTCCGTTTTTTTTCCACTATCTCTTATCGATAGCTACTCTAAAAAGGGTACAGTATTATTT
The DNA here is from genome assembly GCA_014737365.1 of Bombus soroeensis. Taxonomy (NCBI): domain Eukaryota; kingdom Metazoa; phylum Arthropoda; class Insecta; order Hymenoptera; family Apidae; genus Bombus; species Bombus soroeensis. The sequence goes on along the minus strand of JACXIL010000263.1, from coordinate 858,789 downwards.
GGAGAGTAGCAACAGCACGAACACCAGGTGCAAAGCGTCGCGTCGCGGTGTTACGACACAGCTCTTTCCAACGGTTCGCATAATCAGCATAGCGTCCATGGACGTTTTCTTCGACGTTGGAAACTCTCTTTACAACAACCGGCTGGGATAAAGTCAACGATAAAGTGATGTGTATGGAAAGAAGAAAGGGAAGAAAAAACACGCACGCGCGCACACTCATATACGCACACACATAGAAGGAAACTGGTAGAAAATGAAAACAGAAAGGGAGACCCGTATGGAGCGGAAAGAAAAGAGGTGAGAGGAGGTAAATGGAAACGTCGATGAAAGGTTGAGCAAGCGAAGCATTTAAACCGGCAGAAGGTACTTTCGATCGACCATGGCGGAGCTTTCATGATTTTCCAGCTGGAAGGAGATCAGGAAGCGGCTCTGGTACTTGTAGCCGTTTTTGACGAAAAGCTAAGTAATGAATCGCTCGAGGAATCACAGGTACGAACGGCCATGTTCGATCACTGGCAAAAGCCAGTAGAACGAAACTGTGATTTTACGGCTGCTTGCGGAAATTGTTTTGTTTGCCAAACTCTACAGGCTTGTGTAATTGTATTTCTTTTTTTTTTTTTTTTTAATCACGTTACGTCGAGAAAGTATAGAAAAAAGAAAAGTAACTTCGTTCCAACTAAAACTCGCGCGAAACGTTTTTTCCATGACTTTTTCATTTGAGAATCGTAGGTGGAATGTCTTTCATTTGTGAAACTTTATAGACAGCTGGCAATTGTACTTTTTGTTTAATTAAGAGAACGTATGTGTAATTTTCCGAGAAGAAAAAACTTCGTATTGGAAGTTTATGTATTTTCGCGCCCAAAGTAGTTTTCGGCCGTGTCTGACTCTGAAGTTGTTATACTATAAGGGTGATATTACTATAAGGGTGTCTGGAACGCTGTGTTGAGAGAGGTTTTCGCTTCGGTCGTTTCTTGGCTTCGCTTATTCTGTACGGTTCATTGAATCGATCTTTATCTTTTAATTTACCTCAAGTAATGAATTGGAAAGAAAATGAAGGTGAGAAGATAAAGAAACGAAAGCGACGAGATTATTAATTAAATTGCTGTTGCCGAAAAATTAGCGGTTAATTAAAGAAGCGAAATTGTTGTACGTAAACTTCAAATTTGTCACACCTCTTCGTTTTATTAATAGAGAGCCTCGAGTTAAATAAAGGATCGTTTAAACGAAGATATGATTAAAAAATATCCAAAAAATAAATATGAATAATAAAATATTTATGATTTTGTTATTCGATAAAATATCACGGATAAAGCGACAGGTTAAACGTAACAAGAAATATCTTCTTTTTTTCGCGATACACCCTTGACCGCGTTCTTCCAGATCAATTTGCTCCAGTTCTTTCCATCGCAGTTTACTCTCGATTGACTTGTTCCCAAATGTATACTCGCATTTTTCACCAGCATACACCTCCATATACGCGTTATCCTTAAAATAAACAAGCTACTGTAACAAGTTTTCGATAACTATCGATTTTCTTCAAACTTTTCAGAAAACATAAAAACATAATGAAACAATTATCGGTTATCTTTAAAAAAAAAAAAAAAAATATGGAGAGGACTATTTTTTAATTTTCAATAAATTGATCACACAACTCGACAAATGCGAATACAATGTCTACGATTTCAAGGTATTTTCTTTTAACGTAACTCGTTTAAAAATTGCGCACACACGCACATTCAGCGTTGTACGCTAAGAACGACTATAAATGGACAGTAGTTCGTTAAAAAGCTCTATAGTTTCCGAAATTCTCTCTAGTAATTAATCTCTCAGAAACTTTAGTTAAATTTCGTAGACCAAACTCTGTACGAATATTTTAAAAATCTATTCTCAAGCAATTTCTTGTTTCTCGTGTCCGTAAACTGTTGCACAAATCCATCGCACGAGTCGTTAAAAAATTGTTCATCAAATTCTCGCGTCCATGTTTCTTTTCCGTCTCGGGACCTACTGAATCGTTTAAATCCTCGTTAGAAAATTGCTGATCAAATTCGCGTATCAACAAAACAGATCAAAGAGGGTTCCCCTCGTTCTTTATTTCCGCCTTGAGACATCCTGGATCGTTCGCGAGCGATTGGAATGCTTCGCAGAATAAATCCCAAGGATCGCAAAGGGAAATCTGAATATCCCGTGCGAGTGAATGACATTAACCGATCCTCGCAGCTCATAAAACACGTACGATCGTCTTAAATGGAAATTCCTTTTTCGCATCTCTTGGCCTTTCTCGCCCCGTCGAACCCTGTGGTACAAAATTTCACGCGCCCCGTCGAAAGGGCGGAATCCCGACGCAATTGGCTGGAGTTATGCGCGGAATTCGATTATCCCGACAGGAAAGTTGGCGAGAAACGAGAAACGAAAGCACCGAAGAATACGGGCCGCTTTCGGTTTGCTCCAAGATTTGCGTACGATAGAAAGGAAACGCCGATTTGTTCGTGTAAGGGCGTTGAATTGAATTTTCCTAATTTCAATCTGATCGATGACGTATACGTTTGCTGGCAACGAATGGCTGTTATTTATATGCGATTGTTTAATTGACGTTATTATGGGTTAATTTTGATAATTAGCCGGATGAAGCGGTTAAATGTTATTGATATAGAAAATCGGATTATTACGGGGCTAACTCGTGAATCGCATAGAAGATCGTATATTGCAAAGTTGCGGCGAGATGGTAATGAACAGACTGCGGACTTTTATACATTTATGAGAGATTAAAAATGTAAAAATGCACAGGAGGATCATAATATGCAAAAGTGTACGAAACACCCAAAGTACCTGCTTTTTGCAACAGATAAAAAACATCTACTTGATTTCCATTTTTTTAATTATATTCATACAAAATAATAATTTGCATAGTATGCCGAGTCCAGCAATGAATAATTCTTTTAATACACTCGCGATTAAATCTTTTAACGCTTGAAACGTCGTAGTAGCCATAAAAGTACGATCGTGAAATTGAATATACTATATATACCGAACGTATATATTATGAAAGTGAAATATTATAGTCCCAGGATGAAATTTTACGATATTCAGAAATAAATGCGTATTTATTATCGATTAATTAGCGGAAAATAACGATTACTGTCGGATTTGATCACCAGTTACAGCGATACCATTATATTCGGACAGTAGCCATGCTTTAATAGCCGCAGTATTGTTCAATGGTCGCCGCATTGCTGCAGAAAGTCGTTTGAAACACAAGGCTCGTGGCCGAAATTCGTAGAAACCAATGCGCCATGAAAGCTTCGCGAATCAAGTTAGTTTGCACTGGTAAAATCATAGTGGACGATGCTAGCGTAAACACAAGAGAAAATGCAGCTGCGGGCTACCCAAGAAGTACAATCGTGTGAGAATTGAACGTAAAGTTTCATAGTTCTACCAAACAAGTAATGGTTACCGATTTTCCGCAATTGTGCCTCTGATTATTTTATCTACGATAGAATGAAATTATTCGACGAAAATGTATTTACATTTTAGGAATTGGAAGTTTGATCGCTTTCTGAACTTGAACATTCTTGAAAGTAGATTTTTATTTTTTACATATAACGAAATACATAGACTGAATTTTATCATTCTGTACGAAGATCAGTGGAAGACAGTTTATTTTTCTTGATTCCCTCACGCATATGTCACATACATACTTGGAACAATCTGTCCAGTTCCTTAAAAAAAATAAAAAAATTATAATAAATAGCATAATACTAATTCTATAACGATCAATATTCCTGAAAGATATTTTTTTTTTTAAAGAGCGACGAAGATACATATTTGATATTAAACTCTTATTTCTATGAAAAAAAGAACAAAATTATGTTTCTCTCGTACTCGCGTATTATAAAGACGGATGGTCTCGTATATCATAAATAAACTGCAAGTGACATTAAATGGCGACATGAAATTTTTCCCTTCTTTCCCTCGTGATCCTCGCATGCATAAAGAGAGGAACTAATAAAACCGAAAATTTACATTCAAAGATCCAAGATGCTATCGTAAAACGCAAAGGAACTCGTTGCGACATGAATAAGAGACTTAAGTTAAACATCGGAATACATTTTCACGCGACATCTTCCCGGAACAAACGTGAATCTCTGACCTGACGTATTTGAACCGATATCGCGCAATGGCGAAGCGTTCGAGCGATTTAGATTGTTCGATGACTGCCTCTTGTTGAATAATACACGTTGCGACAGAGTATGCAAAGCTATGGTGCTTTGGGAATACCAAACTGTATGGGGCACTTGATGAATGTCCCGCGTATTACGAATCGTCTCTCATCGATTATGTACCAGTTTCGTAATTCGACGATATTACACTTCAAAATTGTTCGATGCGCAATGCCAGTTTCAACGATCTCGCGTAAACTGACTTCTGGTTACGAGAAGATATAATTCATAGCGAGACCTTATTGTTCCAAACGTTTATATAAGCTTCGTGCATTATTCGACCGTAATACTTATGTTTCTGAAATTTTAATGCGAAGGATTAAAAATATGGATGAAAAAATATTGGATGAATTTTTTAAATATCTCCTTATTACTTTTTAATAATCAAGCAAAGCTTGTTTTTCCATTGTACATTAGATACATAATATTTATGTTTCGATATTTTATGTACATGTATATATTTTCGAGACATTCTATTTCTATAGAATTTAAATGTCTTTTTCTCTTCAACGAAGAAAAATTTGTTCTTCCCAAGCAAATAATTAAAATCGCGTAATTCGTACATTGGAAATTTCTCGAAGTAACTAATTCCTAGCTTCGCTGCGGACGATGTTTTCCATGATTATGAGATATCGCAAACATCGTTCGAACATTCCGATATATTCACACTTGTCCCTGTTCCCAGAGTGCGATCGCTTGGATTGACAGCCAGCTGACACTCGACAAATGTAAAAGTCCACCGATGCAGAAAATTAGAATTCCTTGATGCACTTTTACGAGACCAGCGATCCCGTATTCCCGTTTCGTATCGGACACCAAACTGATCATACAGAAAACTGATACTTTACGGTATTTTACAAACTTGCGATACACCTGCCGAAATCTTTATAAACAACGAGAAACGTTTAATTACCACAGAATTTTCAACTCTGAAATCCTAACTCAAATAAATACATAAGGTATTATGTCACCCCTAAAAGAGTCTGCAATCGATAAAGTCTCCTCAGAGTGGTTTGAAAAATTGGCAACGTGGATATCCCCTTAAAAGCCACGTATTCGTTCAAGAAAAATGTTCGAACTATTCAGGAAAAGCTGAATCATCTCGCCGACAGTGTTCACCCCTCTGGTGACGAAACAAATAGAATTCTTTATTTCTAGAGAGGATTCTCTCTGACTATTCTTCACAGATCGCACAGCCAAAGGGTCTTTTGTAAAACACCAATAACGTATTCTTCGAGGTGGAACGTTATTTCAATTTTTCATCAAAATTCGTGTGTCACGTGGACTACGACCTTCGTCAAACGAGCAACGAAGCCTGGTCACTGGCAATAAAATGTAAATGTAATTAATTTTTTCACGGACCGGAAACCGTGTGTGTATGCGTATGTGTGTGTATGTGTGTGTGTGTGTGTGTGTGTGCGCGCGGAAACCACATAGCCGCAGGATATGCGAATCGCGTTACAGACACCAATGCATGCAAAGTTGCACGCGTCTGGCACGGACGAGATAATGGAATGGAATTACGATTGTCCCTGCGAAAACAATACATGGTGTTCTCTCGCGACGCTGTAGGCGAGACCATGAGCCCTCAAAACACGACGTCGCTGCTATTATCCGTAAACAACAACGTTGCAACGATGATGAAATTCACCGATTTAAGAAAAATTCCTCTGTGATCGCGTTTGAAAGTGGCGCGCCACTGAGTCATGCGATTGAATTTTTTTGTCTTTTCTCTTTAAGTTGCTAGTTTCGTCTATCAAGCTGCGGCAAATTTTGATCTTTTTCTGCGTTTAATTCAACGTAATCCTCGATTATGGACAATATAAAGCAGTAGGAATTTATTTGCTTAATCGGCACTAAAAATAAATTGTATCGAGTTTAGAAAGGTTTTAAATCAAAAAAAGAGCTTGTCGTATTAAAAAATTAACACCTTCAATTACGATATCGTAAGCAGAGCGTGTAATTGTAAATTGACCCAGGTAAAAAGATAAGGATGCTGCAAAAGTACTCAAGTTTGACTTAAGATACACCTTCTGTTCTTTCATCAAATAAGTAGATTCTTTCTGGGATATTATTTGGAATAATAAGTAAGAAATATCTTCCAATATCGTTAAATGATAGAATAATTGTCATTAAGCTAATGCACTAGTTACAGAGAAGTTTAGCGTAGAACGTGTTTTCCATCTGGTTAGGATACTCAACGATGAAGGAGGAGGTAAAACGGTTAGTTGGTCGATATGTGAATGGCAAACGTATATGTATGTTTGCACGTACAGTTGTGTGAATACCTTAGAGATGGTCAGTTTGTCGCGAAAGTGGAATCGTACAGAGAATGGTCTGTGGATTGAGGGAATAAGCGAACAGTGGCCATTTAAATCGAGCTTCCAAAGGAGTTCGATTAAGAAAGTGTGGAACGGAGACGCTGGCTTATTTTCGCAGTTACTTTGCTCGCACAGTATGTTCTTAAAAAAATATTGAAACAAAGACAAATAACAGTAACGGTTCATTATATTGGAACATCGATAAGAAACATTCTAAAATATTACTGACTCTAATTAGAAGCACATTCTGTAATACAATTGTACAACAGTACTACCACCGACTATAGGCAAGTTCGATATTGTTAACAATAATTGAAGAATAAGAAAATATTGAAAATATTGAAAATTGAAGAACAAGAAAATATTTGCAGCGTTAATTATCGTAGAGTATGTCGATCTGTTGATGTGAAATATACGTGGAACTGAAAACGTACCTGTCATAAAATTAACAATACATTAACGTAAAAGAAATTTAAGAAACAAAGACGCTTAACTTAGAAAAATCTTCGGGCAAAATTACACGAGACATTGCAAAAGGTCCTTAAATTTCTCAACCAAGGAGAAAGTTTGATAGAGATAAGATATTAATAGAGTATTATACCTATCATTCCTATTATTCCATGCAAATATAACAGATGTATATAATTTTTGTAACATACTATCTTATATCTTCTTTATTTCCTTTTCTCAATAAAGGTGAATGCGAGTTTCGTTATATTTTAACGATAAATGTCTTGTGCCTGAATTAGCATGGCGAAACGATTCGTAGAGCTAGCGTTTTTACTATGACATTCTACATTTATGTGGTGTGTGTAGTCTTTTGTAACTGATTGCACATGCCTCGGTGACTTATTTCCGAATGAAAAGAAACACTATACGAATTGTAGGACGCAATTCCTTCCCCGTAGCAACGTGACGATGACATCTGTGATACAGTATCAAGCAAGAAAAGCGACTGTCGCTTCCATAAACGCTCAGTCAAGATCTATCGGTGGTACGTCGGCTTATAGCTTTCCAGGATTTGCAAAAATCGTTCATAAACTAGACTGTCACTCGGTAGTGCCATCAGTCAGCGAAAAAATGGGTCGCCCCATTGTGTCGCGGGAAAACGCGTGCTTCCAGGGAAACAATTTAGCCTATGTTTCGCTTCGGGCGCTGTGTAACGCGTGTTTCGATCAACGTCGTTGCTAATACCTCGTTTTCAAACGAGTTTAAAGGATTAATTCGTTGCAATAGAGTCGACGCGCGAATTGAAAGAGTAAAACGACGATGAAAATGTTCAGTTAGGTACAAGGCAGATTTGTTATGATTGTTATACAATGATAGTAGGTTTATCGGATCAACGGATACGATAAACATACGGATAACTACCGTCGAAAATAGAAGTTTCGTTTGTTGATTTCATGCTACAAAAGCGACCGTAAGTTTCGAAGAGGACATGCATTTGAACGTTTACTACGATTACTTTCGTTCACAAAATTTGTGACAAAATGTTTCACAATGAATTTTGTTTTCATGAAGCAATGGACGTTTTTAAATGTTACGTCTTAGAAATTGGAATCTTTGTATTATCTTTCTCGATCCATTCTGATATTTTATTGAAAAAAAATGCCTTAATCTTGTGAATAATTGTTATTATTCATATAATAATTATAATATATAACAGTTCATTTTTTTTAAATTATTACTTACATTTTATCCAATGTCTACAACGAAACACAGGCTAAAACATTCAAGCGTAAAAAGTAGTATTTACGTATTAATCATGAAACCTATGTAAATTGTCTTTGTCTTTGTTACTTCCGTAGTATTTACGTTTTAAAGCGAATAAATCAATTTCAACAATCAGAATGTCATTTTGTAACCTCGTTTTTAATCTTAGAACTTCTACACAGTATGAAATTAAGCCATTACGGTAACGACTCTTTGACTCCGTGAACTAACTTGTTAAATTATTTAACGCGACTAAGAATACTTAATTACGAAGAATACTACATAACGATACTGCTCAGAATACAATGAACATATTTAGCCGATTAAATCAGCAACTTCCTCGTTATGCTTCATCTTCCGCTTCGTAAAGAAGCAAACCTATCTGCGATAAGAAATACTCTAGACGTAGCAAAAGACAAACGCCAGCAGGAAGAAAGTGACACAAGTTGAGGAACGGAGAGATTTCATATTTTCACGTCCCTGTTGAAAGCGGTTAGAAAGTTCAGATCTACCCATGTACGTGCGTCTGAAATTTAACAGTCGAAAGAGTAAATTGCAGAGTCCGAGTTCTAGACGCGGAATTACCAGACAGAGATGCAGGGTTACAAAATCGGATCTCGTTCGTAGAAGGATCACGTACGTGAAGTTATTCGCCGCGTGATCCATATGGAACTCTGTATTTATGAGGCACATGCGCGTCATGCGAAATGCGTCATCGCCTCTATTAAATTATGTTCTCACGAGTTACGAACGGTCTTCCGGTGTTACGGGCCAATGATTGGAAAGAAACGGTGTCCCCGTTTCCTCCCGAGGCCGTCATTAAATAAAGAAAGTCAGCTCGATCTTATTAACCCGCCACGTTATTTTTCTAGGGATGGCTTTCTTTTAGCGGTTCTTTCCTTTTTTATTGGACGAAGAAATTATCGCATCCCGAGGGAAAGGAATGAAAGGAAGCTGGAAAGTTAAAATTTGTTAAGAATATGGCGTTGAAAGGTAAAAAGTATTCGTTTCTTGAATTTATCCGGTGATAAAATTAATCCTTCGTAGATGTATCTTTTTACATTCGGTCTAGGCAAATTGGATTTTTTATGTTTGACTTATGAAATACTCAGCGGTGTTTCTACGATGTTAGACAACTAGTCGTTAAGTCGAATATTTGAAATCTTTTTTAATAGAAAATCGAAATTCGAAGAAAGGCGAAAGTTCGTGTAAATTATCAACGAACCAGTTTCCTTGTTTTAAAGATTCGATATTACGGAGAAATTATTTGTAACTTTTAAAAAACATCGTAGAGAATTTTTAACGGATTTATGAATTATTTTCATTTTTGAATTTATGAACTTTAGAAATTACCGAGACGGTATATTTTCATACGATCAAATTTTGTACGTTTACCCGCATTCTATTACGTAAAACAAAGACACAATGACGATATCGTTTCGTTATTATAAATTGAAACGAAATACCAACGTAAGCTACGCTTTACTGCGATAATTTATACTAATATTCTATTCTATTCACATTTTTCTATCAATTTCAACCTCATCCACGACCGCAAAATGGATGGAAACCAACACCGTTCCCTTGTGCGAATTACTTCACCGTTTTATTAACACCCATCGCGATTCCATTATTCCTCTTGCCAAAAATTTAATTAACCAGCGGAACATTCCTTTATTTAACAGAATCAAATTAAATTACTCGTATCTAAAATCTTTCGTATTCGCACGTTTCAGCTAACAGTGACTTATTGATTTTATCCTCAAATAATTGAGAATACGTGGCTTTATATAACATGAAATTTGTTTTCACGGTATTCGCCATTTACTTTATAATTATAACCTGAGAATATCAACTTTTACGTTCCGCCTCTTATAGTACAAATTCTTCCGTGTCATCAACCGTCAAGCGTTCCAAATTTCACACAGTCATTCCCTTACGATATTTAACGTGCGTATTATAAACGGTGTAATAACGATAAGAAAATTAAAAATAAAAGTAAGACGTAGCAATGTTTGCCCAACTCTGAACAACTTCCAAATTCAACGTTGCTAAATATTCGATACAGAATCAGGTTCACGATCACCGTTCACAGTCGATAATATTCCCTACGTTTACCTAACATCTTCCATTCTCTTTCCTTAAATATTTCCACTCGTTCGAGAGACAGAGAGCTCTGGAATTCGACCTCTATATACAAAGATAGCCTCGCTCTTTTAGATTCAAGCGATCTATTATTTCCATCGATATCGTGGAATAATTACAAAAAATTTCTCTCGCGATAGTAAGATTCAATTTTATGCTCGTAAATTAAACGGAGACCTGGAATTAAGGTTTAAAACGTATTTAGCAAATTTGAAGAAAAACCAGTTTTTAAGTTTCCCTGTATTCGTTGAGTTACGATGAACGCGTTTCTTGTTCTTGGACGTTAGATCGGCTTCTGACCAAATATCTGCAATCTGTGTGGACTAGAACGATCGACAAGGACCGTAGAACCATAATTTACCGTCACTGCAACTTTGACCTGCAAGACGTACTATAGAACCTTATTCAAGGTGTCCGTATAATTGAAGACCAAGACAAAGAGTTTCGCGCCAAGATAAATTCAACCATCTCCTCGTTCGAGTATTTCGGAACCGTTCTCTGCCATGTGAAATGTACACAATGCGTTTTCCTCGGGGAATATATGACGTCGAGTAGAAGGGCGTACAAGGATTTCGCGTTTCGAAAAGTGGGAACGGCCATGAGCTCGGATTTATCCTTGAACCAGCTCCGACAATAGCAAGCTTACGAAGAAGTTATACGAAAACCGAAAGAACGCAAGCCTCGCGCTTTCAACTGCGATTGATCCCTTCTCTGTTAACGAAGAAGTACGAATCTTTCCTTTGCAATTTTCTTCAAGTATGATCATGGCTGATTTTTGTGAGATTTAGCAGTCGACGGGGTTATTCTTTTGTGCAAAGCAATGAAGAACTCGCAATTTTGGGGTTGTTTTGTCATTATGAAACGTCAGGTTGGTGCATATAAAATTATCGTGTCGAGAAATTCTAATGAGAAAGGTTTCGTTTAATTAAAACAATTCCGTTTGGTGCGTATAAAGTATTCGTTATTTTAATAAAGGTTTTGGCTAAGGTTGATGCCTCCCAATAAAGCGAATTCTTAGACTGTGCGTTTCGTAGTCTCTCTTATTGGCGAATTCCTTGTTGCTCGAAGAAGTACTCTACTTGCACGTATTTTACTTCTACGTTGTTATTAGTGCCATTTAATTGTCCGTAGTTATATATACATTTCGGAGTATTTCGTATGTATATTAATTTTTATAGACAATTTATAAGAAATAATTTTTATTTCACAAGAGTTGTAGAATAATATGTATATACATTTTGGGCAGAATATGACGAAGAGATTAAATCAATACGTGCCAATCATTAAGATAAGAAATGGGATATAGCTTGAAAGACTAATTCGTTTAGAATATTGTATAATTCAAAAGCATGACGATATAAATACCTTTTAAGTAACTTTTATATAAGTAACTTTTACGCTTACTAATACTGACAACAAGTTCAAGTTCTACAGAATCTTTATGTAACGTTGGTAATCGAATAACAAAGATTTAAAGAAGCAAACCGCGAAAGAAGAATTTAATATTCCACCGAAAGGTCCATATTGCACTGCGTAATCGGAAACAACGTTTGAAAACCGCGTTTCACACTTTAGAAAAATCTTTCCAGTCCTGTGCAGGGGTGCTGAGTGTCCTCCATCGCGATTCGTCTTGTTTCACGGAATAGATTTGCAAGAAGATTGCCCCTAGAATCCCATAATCATAATCGCGTCATATCGCGCTTGCTGCACGTCCGTGCCACCGCTGCCTCCAGATGGAATGGAATTTACCTTTCTCAGCCGATAGAGGAAAGAAATGAAATTCCGTCGCGCGGCTGAATTAATGCCATCGCGTCGTGCCAGCCGTATTCTTTTGTCGAGTAAAATGTGTCGCTTCGCGGTCGAGCAATCGGTTACCCGTTGATCTACTGGCTGGAGAAAGAGCTGCGGAAAACGTGCACGGTAGTCCCGTGAAAATGGAAAATCGTAGTACGTGGTACTCGGACCGAAAGTCGATTCAAAGTAGCTGGCTCGAATAACGAACCACCGGAATAACACCATAATCAGTTCCAACGAATTAGAAATAGCGCCGCGCGAAGGGAATCGTAGTAATTCTGTTTGCGCCGTGACCAGGGAGCTTTGATTTTATCGTTAACCGTGGAATTAAATGTACATCTCTGTTGGCGAAATTTCTCTGAGGAGGAATTGTTGCAGACGCAGCGCAAATCAAAGGAACGACGAGTAGAAGTTTCATCATTTTTATTCCTTATCTTTGATATCTTGCGAATGTTCGTGCGTTAAGGGTATTCTTTTATTAAGGAAGCTTAGTAAAGCAAAGTTCTACTGGGAAATTCAAGGCAGATGTTAACGAAGATTCTTTGAAGGGAACTTATTGTAAGTGAAGAGTTAGGGGAAATTATATTAGCTTCAACGCCAGAGTTACTGCAACGTCTTAAAGTAGTGCATTCCAGATTTCTTATTTTTACAATGACTAGAGAATGCAAGAATTTTTGAAAAAGTTAATATTGTTCTTTACTGATATCGCTTACGTATATTTATATAAATACATTAAAAATTGATAATCGAGCCGCGTTAATAATATCCTTTCCGTACGTTCAATTATCAATTATCAACAATTGTATAATTCATGCGTCAGTTTATAAACAACAATCGTGCATCGAATATTCAGAACAAATAGTATGAGAATTCGTGTTATAAATAAATCTACAGTACAGATGTTCATATTACAGAAAGGAATTCCATTGTTCCGCGTTATAAACGTATCTAAATCGTCTAAAAATCGAAGTTTGCGTCGTCATTTCCTACGCGCTACTTTCCAGTTATCTTTATTCCGATGGCCTGCTTTCTGTTTTCATTTTTTCACAGCAGGTATTTCGACTTAAAACCATTTCGTTCCATCGGCTCGCATCGCAACGTACAAGCGCTAACAGACGACTGACCAGCTTCAACTTTCTCTTTCAACAGAACATATTGTCGCCAGGGACATTATTGCTCTCTGAGATGTGGCTTGGAAGTTTTCGTGGCCGCGAGATTTAAATTCGTACGCACTACTGGGAAAATGGAAGCTTTTAACCATAAAGAACCGCACGAAATTTACGACATATATTTTACTTAAGCGTGTTACTACTTTTAGTTATACCAGTATCTACCTTGTTCCTTAATTAAAAAATTTATTTAGATATAAGATTTAGGTATAGGATTTTTCACAACTATGATTAATTTTATTCTCCGGACTGACAACTCCTTTCCTCTGGAATAACAAACGTCTTAATTATCGTCAATGCTATATACAGTGCAGGTCATAATTATTAGGACATCTCTTGATATTTAGTATATATCGAATGCTATCGGCCGTTTTTATTTTTACTATCGATCAGACTATTTTTAGAGCGTGGGTATTTATTCAGATTCATATTTTTACGAGTATAATATAAAAAAGAAGATCTAGATGGAAATATGTTTCATGTACTAAATATCAACCACCAAAACCCTCTAGTTACTCAATTACTTGACACGTCGGATCAGATCCGCAGGCTAAAAAGACAATACCCTTTAGATTTAAGCTCTGGATTCAATTAGAATCAAACACACTTTATACTTTTTAATCGTGTCATAGTTCCACGACAGGAAAATTTACTTAAAATTCTCAATGAGAATTAATTGTAATATACATCCAAATAAAAAAAAAAAATGTACCAAATATCATAACAAATACTACACTTCGGATATTTTACATATTTGTGCGCATTACGCGCATTCTCTGTACTTTTGCATCATAAAATTTCCCATAAATGCATGAAAATCCGTGTTTTAGCTATTTCGCACGCAACACATGCGTATCTTATAATATAACGTATTAAACGAGGTATAATTTGTTACAGTTCTGAGTCCTAATAATATGTACGAGATTTAGATTGAAAATTCCGGACGTTAATGGTTTCAGTGCTACACTTTCTTACTTTGCTAAACTTTAAGATTTCCTTTCTTCTTCTCGAGATGGTTTCTTTGCCTTGCGATCAAATTACAGTCACCTTATTGTTAGGAAAATATATTAGTTCAGACAACTCAGTTATTCTTTATTTATTACATAAGCAACACCTTGTGAGTTGCTTCTACGAACTGAGACAATGTTAGCTCCTTTTGTTTTTGACAAGGGTTATTCGGTTTGTCCTCACCCGACATCGAAGCAGAAATGTCTTCGAAACTGATGTGAATCTTAGGGGTTGGTGTTCCGTAGTAGCTCGTTCTTTTCGGGAGTCACTCTGTTTTATCGAATTTATCCTCTTGAAGACCGTAACTTTGTAGAGTATCGTGACACTGATAAATGGTACGCGTATTAATTGTTATTTGGAAGAAGATTAATTAACAAATTGAGGGTTATTGTTAAACGCTAATTCGATGAAATACGACTTGTTTATATTAATATTTATTTTATATACTATCGACCAGAAATTTGTTATTATTTCGAAATTGATACTACAGATATCAATAGTAATACTTTTACAAAAGTTTTTAACAGAAAATTTGTCAACATAACACTGACACTAAGCCGATGTATCTTTTAAATTTTTACCTCCGAAATAATTTCTAGAATCTTCCATCTCGATCTACTAGAAGAAGAAAGAGATAAATGAAATAGATGAAGCGATGAAAACATTATCAGAATTAAATATCACATTTCGTATCATATTTTGCAATGATAAATGCGACACTGGACAAGATAAGTAACGACGAAGGAATTGAATCGTATTTTATACAGTGAAAGTATTTGTAATAAATGTAGACCATCTAGGAAATCTATTTTTCTTCACCCTCGGGTATGAAACGCTTGCAGTTGAACTTTAATTTATTATGATGTAAAGTGATGGTCTCAAGAGCGTGATACAAAGTGTAGCGTAGCACAGCTTTCGAATTTTACACCCTTGAGGATTGCTTCTGGCGGTGTTGTAGCATAATTATTCGCATACATACAGAAGTTTATTTTACAAAGGTGTATTATATCTGCTTGAACTGATTCTTAAAAAGAATATTAAGAAGATAGAGTAGAATACGAATTTACTTCTGAATCTAAAAATAATCGACTAACATCATAACGGTACAACTATTTCGTTCTATAATATACTTTGTTATATTCAGGTGTTATAATCTATTATCTCTTTAAGATATTTTTAATTTCAACCAATGTATTTTCAAAGATAAAGAATACACAGTAATTTTCAAGTTATCGTTATATTCCTTAATTTTTTGTTAGTAAGCGTATATCGTAGTTATAATATTGGAAAGTGTTTTACCTTGATGGATCACGAATCACAAATTTTAAAAACTGTAAATATCATAGTAACCCGTTGTTATTTTGATGGATCGCGAGTCAGAAATTTTAAAAACTATAAATATCCCGTTGTTATTTGCGATTGGCAATAAGACAGTTCACATAATTGGACAATTCTCCGTTGCGCATATATATCAATCGTAATCAAGCTTGTCAAACGATCGATCAACTAGTCACGTTTTCCCAGATATCGCGAATTTCCCGAGCGTTTTCACTTTCATTATAAAACATAAATTAACGTACGTTAATTGTCAAATTGATATTAAACGCATACGATCATATTAATTTAGGAGCATCAGTGACAAACACTGAATTTAATATCTGTTAGTGATCGATAACATTCTTGGATTTACATACGATAATTAATTGATAGAAATATCGTTTTCCTGATAATAGAGAATTTCTCATCGGTTAACAATCGAACCATCTTTTATATCTCCGCTTTTCTGAACTTTTTCGATTGTCCATCGCGTATATACAAATCGAAGTAACAGCTGTAGCTCAAGCTGCCGGTAAATTAAAATTAAATAAAATTGATCGAAACGTTGATAGTCGAGCTAGTTTCAATTATCAGGTTGCTGTTTGTTCTAAAACCGAATCGAGCAAAAAATAGTATTGTTCCTATAACGACCTGTTCTATAAATATCTAAAGATCCGCTGTAAAATATAAATTTTCAGTTTCTATAAGTTCTACTTTTAACATCGATAAAAATATTAGGAAATAATAATTTGATATTCGTCGTAGCAGCTCGTATATAATGTCTGTGAGTTAAATAATCGTGGAAGTCATGGGAATTTTGTTAGTTTCAAGAGCTGTTTGAATAAAGCAACAACGAAGATTATATATATAACTCTCTTAGAGCGTCTCGATGGGTGTCCCGATATAGTTGCACGCAATTTACATTCTATTTGCGAGGGTACTCGGCCAGTGTAAACTGGTTAAAATTCTACTTCCACGACTAACGACTACAATTCGTGTTTTATGTTAAACTATGCTGTTGCAAAACGTATTTCTAAATTTCGTTTCCATAGAGTAGTATATGCGTTCATATTTCATTATTTTCCTGATAACTTCTCTTTCATTTTTTTAAATATTTCTATACACATATATCTTTATATATTAAAAGTTGCAAATTCAACAAACTTTCTATTAAAATATAGAAGGTCCGAACATTCCATTTAATGTTACGTTGATTTCATTTTCGTGTTTCGCGTAACAAACGTTGCGTTCAGTTGCAACGATATCCATCACTCATTTGTACGTTGTTTTGTGGTATAGTTATTCGAACGTAGTATTGTAGTACACGTTTGTGAAAATTACGCGTGCAATTGTTGCAAAATTCGCGAGAATTCTCTCGGGAAGCAACGCAAGCAAGTACAATCGTGCAAGATCGAAATCAAAGTATGAAAGGGAAAACAAAAGCTTGGGTTTAGCCAATATTTGCAAGAGACAGCAACGATCGGTGATCCTTGTTTAAGATAAAATTGCGTTCTCGTGCTATACCATGACTATCTTCCAAACAGTTTGCAAGAAAAGCGTTCTCGTCTGTTCTTTCTTTACTCGCGCAAGCTATTCGTAGAAATCCTTTAGAACATATACATATGGTAATTTCGAAAGCTGCCGCAAAAAAGTACAGTTCAGCGAAATGCTTCGTTTAGTGAATTGCGTTTGAAATAGGCCATTGTATCTCGAATATAAATCTCTTTTATTAATAGAAGATTGAAATAATAAACGATATAAATACCAAAAGAATAAAAAGCACGATCTTTTAGCGAGAGAGGAGAATTTCATGGGAGATACGGTGAAAAGTATTACAAGTTATAATTTATTTGAAATTTTAGCGCTATCGCAAAATAGAATTATGAAGTTTTTTATTATGTATTTAGTATAATATTACGTATTATGCATTTATTATGTATACGTTATTTGCATATTACGTATCGCCTATACTATTACGTATTTAGTATATTATTATTATGTAGTATGGTGGACGAATGGCCTAAGAAATTTCCGGTGAACCATAAACAATATCGCGGGAAGACCTAAGTGCCGTTAGGCCAAAAGGGCCTGACAGTTTTACCCGGTGGTCGTCACCTGAAGAGTCGAGTGGGAGAGTCGTGAGTTGAGAGTCGAATTGCNGAGGAGTCGAGTTGTGAGTTGACAGCCGAGTGGTGAAGAGTCGAGTTGTGAGGAGTCGAATTGTGAGGAGTCGAGTTGTGAGTTGACAGCCGAGTGGTGAAGAGTCGAGTTGTGAGGAGTCGAATTGCGAGGAGTCGAGTTGTGAGTTGACAGCCGAGTGGTGAAGAGTCGAGTTGTGAGGAGTCGAATTGTGAGGAGTCGAGTTGTGAGTTGACAGCCGAGTGGTGAAGAGTCGAGTTGTGAGAAATGGAGAGTCGAGTTGCCGAATTGTGAGTTGACAGTCGAGTGGTGAGGAGTCGAGAGTTGAGTTGCCGAGTTATTATGAGTTGTGAATTAACTATTTAATTGTTTTAGTTATAGCACATTACTAGTATTTAGTTCACGTTAAATAACCATCGTTTCCTGTTTAATCCATTGTAAATAGATGTATCGATCAATAAACTTATCATATAGAGTAGAAATCATTAGAAACTCAATTTCTAATATTTCTGAATAAATACAAATTCTATAATTATGTCTTATGAAGTATAGTGTCTGTGAAAGTGGTAGATGTAAAAGGTCGATCCGGTCCAAGCGATAAATTATGTAAAAGTGTCACTATTAATAGAAAATTGCTCATTTCTATTCCTGTTGAAAATCGTCTGACTTCTCTTGTACGATCAGTTATCTTAAAATTACGATGAAACAACACACTAGATATGTACAAAGCAGCAAGTCAAGAAACTTCTAAAATTCGCTAAAGGGTACGTGAAAAATATCAAATACTCTACAAAATATTTTACTCTGATTCGTTGTGTCGAATAACTTTCATACGCGGATTAGGAAGGATAATAATAATTATCCTTCGTAATTAACAGATCAGTTTTTAAAATCAGACCGTTCTCGTTAAAAGGATGTTGAATATTAAAGGAAGCGTTCGAATATTGAATCGCAATGACAAAGTACATCAAAATTGCGATAAAGGTTTGAAGATGCGCTTAAGATCGACTTTGTGGGATGTTGTACGAACTTCGCAGAACATCAAGCGCAGCGTAATGCGAAAGTTAAATGGAGACGTCAAGCGCCTTCGAAAATTTCAGGCTTGCAAGGACGCCGTTAACTTTCCTGTCGTTTAAATACGTCACTATAAATAAATTGAACTACTTTCTTGGCGAAATACAGTGGTCTCGTACATCAAGAATACGCGACTCGAATAATTTCAACCACCACCGCTCGTGATTTTCATAGAATAGATTAACGTAATATTTTTTTCGCAAACTTCTTTCTTTTAAAGATCGTTCTCTGTAACTAGATTTTCCGAGAAGATTTTCAAAGATATTAAATATTTTGTAAATAAGATGATCGAACAGAAAGGTAGAACGATACGAAAGACAGAGTATCAAAGGAAGAAACGCTTCTTTTTTTACTTTTTAATTTTTATTTAAGCGAGTGTACCAAGATATTTTATTATATACGTATATTATACGTGTATAGTTTTATTTACAATAAGTGGGTTGCAATTTGATATTGGATTATTACAAGAGCTGGTAGCATTGGTGACACGTGCAAATATTAAATTATGCGACGCATTTGGTAATACAAGATCATCGTTACGAGCTTTCGTCTGATAAAACGTTTAATTTTGAGAAATGCTGCTTTCATCTGGGTCGACTAATTACAGGTGCAGCTATTAACCAGGAACGTTCGAAATTTATCTGCGGAAAAGGCATCGTTTTTCGATAGAATAACGTTAAATTCCATATGCTGATAAAGAAAAGAACCATCAATAAACTCTACTTGGAATGTTTTACAGAGACACGTACTGTGTATAACGAAAAGCCACGGAAATAAATAGCGCATTTAGCAGAGTGACAATTATATTAATAATAATATTCCAATAAAATGACAATTCTATGCAAAACACATTGTCTGTTGATATTTCTCAAATTTTCCTACGAATACTCTGAATAATCTAATATAACAGTTTTATAAGATAAAAATAAACTTCTTTTTTGCAATTCATTTTCATCGTTTAGTTCTATTATTATATTTCACTGGCTTAACAACACGCAAGTGGAATGGAAAAATTCAATGTATGGTCCATATGCTCCAAATAATTAAATATTTAAGAGAGTAATAAAGACACGCGCCCTGTATTTTGCATTTTTATTACTACATTCCTCGCGGGAACGCAAAACTGGAAAGGATATTTCAAAGGTGGGCTGCACGCTCTCGAATACGCTTCTTCGAAACGTAAAATTCTGTATGCTATCCCATTTTGAAAATGATTCAACCACTTACAGTCATATGGATGTCCCAGACGCGGTACCGTATATCACATACGTGTTAGATAAAAGACCCTTGCAAGTTTTAAAGTATCGGAAAGCAATGCCAGGACACCTTATATATGTTATATATTCGAGAAAAATTGTATCAATTGGTTATAACATTATAGTAAGCAAATAGAACTATGTTTGAAGAAGAAAATTATTCTTTCGATTATTTTATTTGTTCTTAGATTATTCCTTCGTCTGAACGAAAGAAATCCTTATAATTAAACTTCCTTGGCAATGTATAAATTCTGTGTAAGATTAATTTCCTCGATGAAATGATAAATTGTACGAAATTTTTCTCAAGGATTAATAAAATTGGACCGAGTTTCCAAGAAATAAAGGTGAGATAAATCGAAGGATCGCGAAAATTAATTTTCTGACTGGCTCATTCTCTACCTGCAAGGATAGTTGATTAATATGTTTCTGATACGATTGAATTAGGTGAGAATTTTATTTATCTTCGGCTCGTTTGTTTCATAAGCATTTATAAGTAAGTGATATTTACCTTAGACTTTCGAGAAAGTAATTTTTCATACGATAAATCGGATATTATTCGAGGTAATAGTACACCGAATGCTTCTAAATATAATTTTCGATTAACGTAGCCTAATTTGTCTTAGGAAGGGAGGGATTCTAATTAAATCAAACGAACGTGATGAAACAGAGTTGGACGTTATTACAACGATTTTTCTACGCTGAACGATTTTTCTGCGCTGAACGATTTTTCTACGCGTCCCTTTATCTTTGTTCCTTTTATTATCTTTGGTAGGAAATTCGTTGCCAAGGAGAGAATCAAACGTAAATCCAGGGAAAATGAGATAGACCAAACGTCCTTGGTTTCTGACAGATAAGTTAAACTGTTCCAAAGGAAGGATCAGTCTGCTTATTTGACAAATTTGATGTACGGAGTGGGATCGAATTTTCAAAATCTGACAATAAGAATGTAATTTACCTGCTCGTTTGATATCAAAATATTACTTGATTCGGGATTAGCAGCGTGACAAATAATAAATAAAGAGATAAGTACAGTGATTATTCGTGGCACAGATGATAAATACGTTTAATAAATTTGAAAAATCGCAACAAACAGGAAACATGTGTATGGAATTTGCAGGATGATATTTTGACAGGGATTATTTCATCGCCTATACTTTATTTAATTGTACTGCAAGCGATGTAAAGACACATATTTTTCAACTGGTGTAATTGTTAATATCCCGTCAGTCGATGGAAAAATATACGATCAAATAAATTTCTTCAAAAATCCGGAATTAATCGTATCCCTTGACCTTTTCAATCCCGGAAAGGCAGCGCGTAGAAAATAAATTGAGAAGGAAGAATAAAGGAATCAGAATGTTCGATTTCAATAATTCGCTTTATTATGCAAGAGATTATATAATACGACATATTTTCTTTAAACCTTATAAATAATTCATGCGATATACAATTTAAATACGATTCTCTGGATTAAATTGTTTACTAACATTTTAACCAAATGACGAGATTTCGGAATAAAATATCATTGGCATAAATCGAACGACGTTAAGTTAATTTAATTTCCATCTAATATCATCCAATATTGAAATATAATACCGTATTCCATTTCTCTGTATTTGACGTGTATACTTGTCATCGATTGATTTTATGTACGCACCCTACGAGAGATTTCTAAAAGCAAATCCCACAGCTAACTGGTTAATACTATTTACGTGCTATTCAAAAGCAACAAATTTTTCCATTTCCTCATTCTACCTCTTCCTCTAATTCTCTTCTATTATTGAAACTGTGAAACTGATAAATCTCTCATCACTGTTATAGTATTCCTCTATTATCTGTCAGATTGTATTTCACACGCGAGACGTTGAATAGCTAACGTAATTTCGCTTCGAAACGAGAACCGACCAAAACCATGATTAACTCTCTTTTTCTATTTTCCCGACGCGAATATGTAATCAATGCCGGTATAATATTGATAACGAGGTTTCGATTACAAAATAATTATAAACATGCTTTTACCTTCCATAGATAAATCCCCACGTTTCTCGACGTATATTACGTGTATGCAACTGTTGTAGTCTATTTCGTGCACGCGATGATCACATAATTTAAAGTTTCGCTGCCTCTTTGATATTAAGCAGCGTAAGATCTATCGTATAAATGTAACGTAAAACGCGAGCATGCTTCGAGCTATTATGGAAATGAACGTTATTTCACATCTCCCCTCTGTGTTTCGAAACATCGACAAACGATTTTTCGATTCTGTACGTTTCAAACGCGATTAAAAATAGCTTCTAACTGTATTGGAAGGGAATTTCTAAACTTCAACGAAATTTGTTAATTTTCTGGTCGTTAAGAAGAATTTCTAAAAACCGGAAACAAAATTTCTCCGAAAACGATCCTTTCAGCATAATTAAAAAAAAAAAAGATGTACATAGCGAAGCGTTAAAATTTCTGAAAGTTGAAATCGCTACCAGGAACACAAAAGTTATATTACTATCTACAAGTTTGATAAACTTTAGGTCGCAAGCTAATTTCCCGAACTAAAATCCGGAACAATATCTTCGTGTAAGCCGGATGCAAAATTTCTGGAAAATTCAAGACGAAATATTCACACATCGCGTTTAACATTTGCAATTCGCCTGGCGAATTTAGAAAAGAGTAAGTTATTCTAACTCCATGGTACACTGCAACAGCAACAAAAAAGGGAAGAATGAACTATTCCTCTTACATGAACTTTCCACTCAGCTATTCCGTTCGCTGTAATTTTAAACTTTATAACCGACCAACTTTTGATTCTGCGACTTTTCAGTTTGCCCAGTTCGAAACGCTTTGGAATATTCCAGCGTGGAAATTCACAGGAGCATCAAAACGAGAACGGAACAAATGCCTCATACCCTTTGTTCGCTTCCTAACAATTGGCAGAGTGAATTAATTAATAATCAATTACCTATAGAACATGAAATTTATTTGCCAGCGTATAAATACATTTCGACGATAAATTAGTTGCATTCGCACGCAAATATTTTATATTCGGTGTTCCATATCAAAAATTTTCAAAAGTTTCTCGAAATTCGTGATTTCTTGTGATTAAAATTCAACTGGAAATTGTTACTTTAAAGTCTAGGGAAATTGTTTTTATAATCTAAACATTTTTTAAGTTTCCTTTTGAAACTTAAAAATTCTTTTAGTTCTTACCTTTTCATTCTTGCCTTTTCATTCTTACTTCGTAATTATATAGAATATTATATTAGTCAGAAATTAATCACGAAGCTGTAGCTTTAACATGGAAAATTTGTACGAAATGAAATCGTACTGATAATTGCATTCTTCCTTTGAAAATACACAATTAAAAAGTGTAATACACAGTGAATATACAGTATTTAAGAAAAATTTACAAACGTGGCAGATGTTTTCATCGCTTTAGCATGGACGTTTGAAACGACCTTTGAAACGATCGTATGAAAAAGATACGTGTCAAATATTTTTCTCTAAACTACATCCGAAAAACATGTTTTCGAAATCATGAATTCGATGTCTTCCTGTGACTCAGAGGTGACGCACGTTCATATGCTTGTCCATAGCAAATTGAAGTATCCATTGCTGTCCATGTGTACGTTCTCAGTCCAACGTGTACATTACATCAACCGCTATTGCGGATACCACTGATTGAAAGTGTTATTTACAAATAATATTAGCACTGGAATTCAAGACCAATCAGAATGACCGATTCATAATTTTATTGGTTTACAATAATGCCCTCTAACATTGATTTGCATAATTTTTTGTAAAATACACAAATCAATATTGTCTCATAAATGAACAATTTTGTAAATTTCAGATAGTACGTGATTTTGTGAAATACGTGGATAGAAGCTCCTTTCTCTTCTTACGTTATATGTCACTTCATATAACTTTCATTTTGATCTGATACAGGTTTTATATTTTTCTCACCGTAGTATTAGGTTGTCCGGAAAGTTTCTTTCGCTTCGTAAAATGATAATACATGAACAACAATTTCTGTTTTATATTATTTTATTGAATTAGGTATGATCTATTTCGTTAAACTTCTATTGATATGTTCGTGCATAATTCTATAAACGAATATAAAACAAAAGACATTGTGCTTCTATTATTTCCTTATAAAACGAAAGACAACCTAATATTAGACGCAAGATGCAAAAATTTGAAAGTTACCTTTTAATACGTCGTTTATCGCGGTTATTTAAATTTTGTAAAACGATTAAAATAAGATAAATTTCAGGCACTAAACAACACGAATGGCTAAAACAATATTATCCCGAAAAATAATATATTTTGCAAAAAGTAAATGTTATGGTGTAGCATATTTCACCCTGTTAATGTTTGCACGACAAACTATATAACATTCGCATGGCATGAAACGCGTTAAATTTCTGTTTCTTCCTATTATTATAAAACTAACAACACGTTTAACTAAAATATTCGAGTTCTCGAAAATAGCTGATATTTCGCTAGTATCGTAAACTTCATGCACTCTGTTATCTTCAACAGTCATACGGGAAATTCTATGAGCATAAATTGCACTTGAAATTACGAAATACGGCGGTGGTAGTCGGCTATCAGAAAAAAGGGTAAAAGTTCGGGAAAAACACAGTGTACACGTAATGCCGAGAGGCGATTAAGGCGTGCATGTATCCGCATCGCATTACCATAAATTGGAGATTACGTAAGCATACGCTTTCAGAAAGCAAATTCTATGCATAGTAGTGCCACATTGACGCGTCTCCTCCATGCAGATTTCCAGATACTGTAGTTGTAGATCGCACAAACGTTCATGGTGTTCCACTGACAACTTTGAATTACGTAAAAATCTCGACCGTAAACTACGTAACGACGTTCTCTGTCTTCGCGTAACATCATTGGTATCTGCGAAGTTATTTGGTCACGTTGTTGCTTGGAAAAAGTAGAAAATATACTGGTGATTTATGATACTTCGTTAAAATATATTTTTGTTTCCTTTGCATGTACATTGCAGTGATTAATAGACTGCGGATTTTTATCCATTCGTGGGAAATTTACGGGTGTAAAAATGCTTAAGATGCATATAATATACAAAAGTATTGTAGTATCGTGGACAAATGGTCTAAGAAATATCGGGTGAACCATAAACAATGTTGTTATTTCTATATTCAAAGGTAGGATCACAATAGCTATTATTTTATTCTTTGGATAAATCTATCACACCGTTCTGACCCGAAAAACCTTTATTGCATTTTCTTACATGGAACAGGGATAAAAACAAAAGAACATCTTAAACCTATCGATTAAATCTATCGATTGTATTTAGGATTATCAGAACTAGTTACTATTTATTGTATTGTAATTTATTGACTACTCACGTTGTCATTTTCAACAAACAATGTTGCGGGAAAGCCTAGGTGCCGACAGGCCCATCAATGTGTCGTCGGTCCTTCAGTCGAATAATTACGCGGAAAAAAGGCAATATGATCGTGGCCACGAAAGGTGGCGGACAATATGTGGTGGAGCTACGAGAAAAGACAAAGAGATGCTTAAGGGAGAAGGACGAATTAACGGTCAGTATGAGTTGAGAAGTCAAAGAATGTGATCCGCGTGAAAGAGAGCGTTGGAACCGTAGTAACGAGAGTTGTAAATTAATTATTTAATTATCTTAGTTATAGCACATTACAGTATTTAGTTCACATTAAGTAACCATAGTTTAATATATGTTTAATCCATTTTAAAGAAATAAATAATAAAATTCTATAGTATATTAAAAATCCAAAGTAGAGTAGCTACTTAATATAACGTTTGGTAGATAAAGCAATTTTCTATGTATTCAAAAAGATTTGAATATGCATAAAGATGCGCAATATAGCGATTAAAAGAATAGTAGAGTAATTTGTAGATTATGGTGGGTTGTTTTGAGGAACGTTAAATTGCGTTATTACTTGGAAAAGCTAAACAGACTTCTGGTTTATGACATTCGGTTAAAACTAAAAATGGAAAAAGAAAATAAATATTTGTATATTCTTTTGCAACTGTCGTTTCAATGTTCAGAGTTTGTTGAAACCCAAAAGTGTTTACAACAGTAATATATTTTCAAGGAGTAATTTGTGAATTACGGTGAATTGTTTTGGCCGAGTTTTATTGCTAGGAAATTGTCGTGGGAAATAATTTTCACTTCGTTTTTCATTTCGATGTGTTTTATTCTTTCGCGACTGTTTTTGTGGAAATATATTTCCTTACGCCCGTGTAAACGCGTAACAGTGCATGAAATATACAATGTAATCCTGTGACGCAAATGCTACTGTATTTTTTAAACATTTCCTGCAAACGGATAAATTGCGAAAATTAAAAACTGAAATAACAAATAAAAGTTAGACAGTGCTTTGAACAATGTATTACATAAACACGATGACATTTTTTAGTTTAAAATTAACACGTCATCTTTTTTTGAAAAAGAAAAATCTGCAATACGTACAACGACGACCAAAGATTCATATTCGGCTGAGAATATTAAAAGGAAATCTATAATAAAGAGAAAACAACGAGACACGAGCAATTATTTTAAAGGTTAACTCGTCAACCGGAGAACACGAATTAATCTATCGCAATTTTTTAATTTAGGGATCCTCTATCTTTTTACATGGCCGTTACGTTTCGTTTCTATTTAAAATAAATTGTATCATATTTATGTGTCACTCGAATTCATCGATCTTTATAAGCTTTTCATTCCGTGATTATAAAAATTCCCACTTTCGTGACATAGAGATAATATACAAATCTTTACTTATTTTTCAACATTTTTATGACACCGTACGTAAACATATAATAAAGTTAAATAACCGAAAGACTTTTCCATATGCGATACATAATACTAACAAGAAAGAGAAGCGGCGATTAATTTCTCAGTGGAATAATATTTGTGTTTACCTAAAGCAATATCGTTCATCGAAATGTCCATAAAAGTATCTGAAAAAGAAAAAGTTCAAGCACGTATTTAATGAGTTTTAAGCACGAAAAAGAGGGTTCCATGGAAAACGAAACGCGTGCATAGCGTGTAAAGGTACAAGGAGGAGACTAGCAGAGTTTCGCAACAAAATTTCCTCGTCTCTACAATTTTACGGTGGTCGGTTGTCTCTACGCTGCTCCGTATTTGTTATCACGGACAGAACGCTGACGCTGTGACACTTTTCAAGTGAAATATTGAAACAGCCGTTGGGCATGATCCATCGCGAAAAATTGTACCTACCATCGCAACCACACTCAAAATTGAATAAATTTCCCCGCGAGTCTGCTTTAACTATTGGACGAGCCAGTAAATTTAAAGAAAACTCACCGTGTGGATTCAAGTAGCCCTTCATTTAGCTTACAGATTTTATCTAAAGCGAAAATTATGTCGATGAGAGGTAATAAAAGGGTGTCTGGTTTCAGGGAAATTGCAGAGAAATAGCAAAAGTTATTCTATACCTATATTAATAAATTTTGAATTTAGAGAAATGTCGATACTGTTTAATTCGTCGTACTTTTTTAATTACGATTATCTTCCATAATTATTCATTTATTAAGATTGCTAATAAGTAAGAGGGGATAGAATATAGTCGTAAGTATCCCATATTTTTTCTTTCAGAAAATCGTAAAAGTGAGAGAAACATACACGCAGTCGCATAAAAAACTCTACAGCCTTTTTGCGATACTTGTTCGAACGCAGAGTTACATATTTCACGTACGACTAATTATAATCATCCTCCATTTGTCAGAACGTTGCTGTTTGTCGATGCTTCCTCTGATCGGATAAGCGGCTCTGCCACATCGTCCGACTAGACATTGGCCTTTGCTACTTAATCAGTCTGTTATTGACTCGTACTACTTGTCTGGCCAGTGACTGACCTCGATTAGTTACTATCTTTCACTGTTTGTCCGGTAAGTGATCGACTTGTATCACTTTCTCGAACTGCCGCACCATTTATTATATTACTCCACTGTTCTGATTAATCACAAGCTATACCACTGGCTCGATTAGTTGCACAGAGAGATTCCATTTGATCGATCTCAAGCAAGTATAATCGAAAAATTAATCGATAAATTAATTCACATCAAATCACGAGTGATTTTTGTCAAACGTTATTTTCATCGTACGATCGAATAAACTGAATTACGTACATAAGTTACATGAGTTGCATGGAGCGACCAGACAACGGTAAACATGTAACTTCAGAAGCTAACTAGGAGTAATCTGTATGAATTGTAGTACGGTCGTCGAGTCAAGCATCATACAAAGCAACATCGTATAATTCGTACTGCCTTTGTAGAGTTTGTTTCACTGGCCTTTCTTGAAAATCCTCTTAGCGATTTTCCCCTTCTCGTCATGGGAAACCTTACCGTGGCGTTTATATCGCTATGAAGCTGCCGTTTTGTTCGTTGAACGCGTGCAAACAGAAAATCAGGATTAACCTGACGATTCGGCTTTGGAAAAGGCGTTCGGCGTGAAACGAGGAAGGCGTACCCTTTGTCATTTTAACATGAACGATACGACTAACATACTTACAACAGATCAAAGGGTTCTTCACGCGTGAAGTATTTTCATTATAGAACGTTGAAGATATAAAATCGATCTCTTCTATCGTAGTTTCTATTAAAATCGCATATTCGTTCCTACTAACGCGGATATTATTGCACGTACTTTAGGCTATTGACAAGATTTTAGATAATCGATTTCGAATCACGTTCGAAGCAACTTTCATCCTTGGTATATTCACATTTATTCCTCCAAACGTATATACAAAGTGTATGAAAAGTCAGTTTAAAAGATCGTGTATACAATCGTAATTCGTTCGTATCATGGAAGCTTTCTCGTGTGAATACGTGTCGATCATCTTTTCGCATTAATTCCAGGAAGAGAAGAGAAAAAACCGGTTTAAGGATTCCTTTACAAAGATGAGACGTTTCTCATCCTCTGTAAGGTTTAGTCACGACACTATCAAACGTGTAGAATCTTCTTCCGAACCATCCAGTCTGATTAGAACCCTTTCGCAATTCTCAATTTTCCTTTCTCTAACCGGTTTCTTTGAACGTGTACAAGAGGATGGAAGGTAACGTTGATAACATAATTAAAAGCATCGAAAAACAAGGAGAGGTAAAACAAGAGGAAAAAAGAGAGGAAAAGATTCGACAACGATCGATCACGGGATAAGAGTTACACGAAATCGGATGCTGCGGACATCGATGAACGTATTCATAGTTACGGCCATGTATAAAAGCAATTTCTTGCATTTTCTCCTGTTCCACCGTTCGTTTTACCAGCCGCTGCCTCGTAACAAGATCGTCTATTCGCCTCGAATTCGATCCCCATCATTGTTCCAGCTCGACTGTAAACAACCTTTCGGACAAAAGGTATTCGGGCGGAGGTTTAATTCGAGACTGACCGCGTGGATCACGTTGGGTCTCCTTTTACACAGAGTATCGCGAGGTCTGAGGCGGTAGCCAGCGATACGCGCGTTATTCGACCACTCTGATTGAATATCGAGTCGTAGCTTGATGAAAAAACTGATTGAAATCGTCGATGGTCCTGTAGCTTTGTGCAAATAACTGACCGATCTTGTTCCGGTGGACATTAATAGCATACCCTCTGACCGTAGAGGATGGGGGATAGTCTTCGCTACCGTTTATTTCACTAAAACAAACGTTTAAGCTTTCGATAAAGCGATATTTGTAGACTTTTTTATGAAATGGACGTAACATACATTCAATTACATTAAAATAACGTAATCTTTTAAAGATTAGACGATTTCTGAAAATAATTGTGGCAAAATTTTAATCATAATACGATTAATAACAAAATCAAACATTCCGTGATGCTTCTGCGAAGGAAACTAGAATGTCCTATCGGAAATAAATATGTTTGCCATTTGGTTACTTAACGCACAACAATATCGAGGACGAGAGAAATCTTTTCAATGACAGTATTTTCGATAGAAAGTATTCGCGTCTTCCTCCGATCGACAAAGGTTTAATTCTCAAGAGATTTATTCGAGTAAGAAGAAATTCTCTTTATTTCTTGTTCTTATTACCTGTATTTCCGTCATTTTTCTGTCCAAGCTCCATTTATTTCCTATGTTTCATCCTCTACTTCTATAGGCAATTTCTTTATTCTCATATCGAGAGTAAGTCCATATGTAGCCCTATTGACAGTTCTTGAAGCTTCAGAACGAAGCTTCCTTTCATTCGAAAGATTTTCTTCTCAGCCTTCATTTCCCTCTATCCTTTTCTAGTAAAATAATGTTATCTCCCTTCTTCTTTCTTCCTTTTCCAATTTCGCTCCCCCACTTCTTGCTTACTTTTTACTCGGCTCTTTTCACCATCTTTTTTTATGCCCTTCGTTCCTTTTTTTTCACCTTCATTTTCTTGCTTCTTTCTGCGGTTCGATTCATTGTTCGTTTCCTTCGAAGAAAGGCAACGTACTTTTAGAAAATAGAAAATAGATAAAGTGGCATAGTGAAAGAAACGTAGAAAACATTTGAAAGTTATTAAAAATAGAACCACCATTGACAACTACGTTGTTTCAAATCTAGATTCATTTGCATAAATGGATGAAATTTCTTTGACGGAGATTGCTTCGCTGGAATATTTCATGTGGCAGCGAATTCCCTTTTTAGAGCTTAATTAGCTTATCTTGGTACGTGACTGCCCTAACAAACAATCGCCCATTGTGGAAAACACTGAGCAGAGAATATTATTATTTTCTTAGGAGTATTCTGCTGAATACAAACTGTGTATTTGTTTAATTAGGCATATCGGTACAGGAAAGTGGTAGATACATTTAATTGTTCTGTTTATTCGTATAATGAAGTAACGCAAACCAGGAAAATTATTCGTAAAAAATTCTGTGTTTTAGCGTTTAGAGTTTTATTCTGTACTGTATTCTTCAAAAATTATGAGAAGCATCTGACCTTTCAGTTCCTAGTACTTACCGCGAATGTAATTTTTATGCAAATTAACGTGCATATGGTGTCATGTAAAACAAATTCAGTCTGAAATATTTCTGGTACCTCGGAGGATCTTTCCAGATTTAAGAATTCGATATTTTTAAAATTCGATAATTTTAAAAGCCTGAGAATCAAAAATTCCAAGTTACGATATCTAAGTAACAACGAGGATTTGAAAATTTAGGAACCCGGTGTTTCAAAAATTTAAAGATCCACAGTTCCAAAGGTTTACATTTTTTAAACTTGAAAATCGATGGTTTACAATTTGGAGAATTACCAAGTATTGAAATTTCAAAATGTTTAAAATGCAAATTATACAAATTTATCGATAGGTTTCAGAATCAGGATATCAGAAATGCAAAGCTGGAAACTTTCAAGATTCGTAAGAACTCTATTTCGTCTATCGTAGGTGTTTCAGTTTTCGTTCAATTCCGCCGTACGTTTTCATTTCCTCGCTTTTCCGTTTTATCGTCTTCTATTCTCAATTTTCTATTCTCAATTTCCTATTCTCCAAGTCCAAATATTGTTTGGAACAAAAACTCAGCTACATCTCGTCGCGTTTGTCGCGCAGAAGAAAATTAATTCGTGTAACGATGTGACAAGAAGAAGCATTTTCGGAATGACTGGATAAATTCACGAAGAAACGCAATAGCTGTATCGATATTATTCGATTCGATTGGTGTTTAAGCGGTAGAGGAAACGTTCTCTGCAATGTGTTCTGAGCTCCTTTGACGATTAACACGGCATGTTCGCGTTAGGCGAGGCCACCGAATTTCTGGTAAACGCAGTTATCCCTGCTATAAAGCAACCGAGAGCTCAATATCAGAAATTGGGAAAATGAAAGGACGCCTCTAGCAATTTTCGTTCCGTTCTACTTTGTACGAACACGTGAATAAACGTTGGTCGTTCTTTAGTCGTTTCCACGCTGTATTAAAATAATTAACGTTGTTTATGCTGTGCGAAAAAGACGAAAAAATGTGTATGGCTGTTCTTTCGCGCGCTCTATTCAATTAATAACTTTATTACCTCTGTTCGCTTTAATCCTTTGACGTTCGTCAAATTTGTAATCGATTTACATTCTGATTTAATAATATTTCCTTTTGAATAGTTTGAATAAATTAATGTTACGTGTTAATAGTTGAGGACGTTTATAGGGAATGGAAATTATAGTTTGGTTAGTGTGAAATAAACATGACTTTGTGTAACGAGTATGTTACGTTAAAATTAATCGGATTTGATATAAATGTACGGAATATGACTAATAATAGCACGTAATAATTTAATTGCGTATGAATGTAATTATCATTATTAATTTAGTTATATAATATATAAAATATAAATTGAAGTTACTATATGTTACGGTTTAGTAGTAGGATAGAAATCAATTCCAACTTATCAGTAGGAGTTTCTTAGAAATTATACAAAATTCCTTTATACACCCAAATCTGGGAAGGAGTGCTCCGAAATTTACATATAATCCTATTATAATAATCTAGATTATAATCCTATTATGAACCTCCGTGGCACCCTACTTTTTGCTAACACCGTAATAACCCTGGATTTATTTTACTTACCAAGAACC
The DNA here is from genome assembly GCA_014737365.1 of Bombus soroeensis. Classification (NCBI taxonomy): domain Eukaryota; kingdom Metazoa; phylum Arthropoda; class Insecta; order Hymenoptera; family Apidae; genus Bombus; species Bombus soroeensis. Next base: position 826,066 of record JACXIL010000263.1, on the reverse strand, counting down.
TTTTTAATGTTCTAGCCTTTTAAAAATTCAGACAAAATTCAGCGTTATTCGTTAATATCTTTATTTCAATATTCAACGTGTCTTTAAGCTATTTGCTGAAATATCTTTTATTAAGAGTCGAAATATCTAAAACTATTTAAAGAATCGAATAAATTTCGCTCGTTTAAATGGGCTCAATTCTATAAAACAAATATAATTTGCTATACTTATGGCGATATGGAGAATCTTTTTGAATCGAAAAATCTGAATATTAAAGAATAATAACCATTAATATAATTTACAATTTTATAACGATGATATAATCCATAAAATTGAACAAGTTTCGCATTCTAGATATTATAACGACGATAATCGAGCTTCAAATCTCCAAACAGTATTTACGAAAAGAAAAACAAGATCTGAATCACCACAGGAATTTTTTAGAACCGATAATCGGGGTAAAAATATAATTGGCAGTCCATTCTGGATGAGAAAAATAGGCGATATCGAAAGCAGCCTGGAAATACGAACTCATAAACAGAACGCGTTAGTTTCGGAACGCTCGATCATTCTCTTGTGGCGCTCCTCTCCTTCTGCGAAGAATTTCAGGTATTTCATTCTCGAAATAGCTCTGCATTCTACGGCTGGTAACCGTTTCTCCTCTATCCATCCAAACGGCCTGGTAAACTACGCAGATCCATCTCTCGATTCGTGATATTCGAATGCGTGGCTAAAGGGGTGAACTTCTGCCTATTGTTTTTCCCCCACTGTGATCGTCGACGTAAATAACGAAATCCACTGGTGAGTCTGTGGTCGAACGTTAAGTTACTTTTAACTATTTATCGATAAAAAGAAAGATGATCAGTGAGTTGAGTAATAGCATTTGTCTATACTATTCCTTTACATTATTTGAGCAATAATCATACTTCTATGTGTAAACGTAACACATATGTAAATATTTTAAGTAAATGATAACTTAGGAATTATAATTTTATATTTATTATTATTATTATTATTTTACTTAGTCCGTGCCTTTCGATTTTGGACGAGTTTTCGGTTTTACATCTCGTTTACCTATCACGCTTTTTACATTCTCTCAGTCTTATGGCGTTATCACCTTATTGCCTCCTCCCTTATATCTATCTAAACTCTTTTCCTTGTCTATATCTCTCTAAACTCTTTGAATGTTCGACCAGTCCCGGGGAGACGCGTTCGCCAGATATCACGTCAAAGGGAGTCGTAAATTCCCGCTACGATTATAATAATCGACACCACGAGTTGATCGATCTCCTGATTTCCGTTAAGATAATAGGGGTGATTGTCTTGATATAACACCGTGTTAACAGGTTATAAAATATATGTATTTCCAACAACTTTATATACAACGTAAGATACAGAATGATAGACGGATGCGAACCGAGGAAGAGACTTTGACTGTAGAAAGAGTTGTCGCGACTTGCTGACTATTCCAAGGATGTAGAATAAGCGAAGTTCGATGAGGATGCCGTGGCGGAGGAAAGCTAGCGATGGGTGTGCCTGGCGCACGAGATGAGCTGATTTGTTAAGGTCCTTTTGCTAGGAAAGGGAGGGTAATAGACATTGCTTCGGATTGGTTAATAAGAAGGTCGGTGGACTAGGAAGGGTCTTAACCACCCTCCAGAGAAAGTTGCTAACGGAAGAACCGAACGCGAGGAAAACCAACTTTCCCCTATCTTCCCGTAGTGGACAGTATATGTAGAGAACAAACACGCTTGTTTAGTTTGACGGAACTTAATTATGAAAATGACAAGATTTATGTTGGGTCTCTGAGGCTATGGAGGGTGTGCAGTGAGAATGCATAGACATCTGGCTCTCTTTTCTTATATATCTACCTCTCCTCTTATCCACTCTGTTATATTGCACTCTGTTATATAGTCTATCTCTAAAACTATGGCAACTTTTAATAGTTTTATATATACTTCTTAATGTGTCCCCTATTCCTCCATCGATATGACAATTTATTGACAAAATATAACAATTCTAAGCAAATGATGGATCTCTTATGTCATTTTCTAACAATGCATTTTTCTTCGATTCTTCTTTCATTGTTCACGATCAGAAGATTTCATCGGTATCGTGCCATTACCATGTTAATTTCAAAGATTGTATGCTAAACTCATACATGTATTAGACGCAGTTCAGTTTGTGACGATTAAAATTTAACTTCAAGCTGTATTAATAATAACTTATATGAAATAAAAATTTTTCTGCTCCTGCAGAGTATAAATAAAGTAGTAAACACCTTGTTGGAATAAGAATAATGTCACAAAATTGAATTTCCTCGTAGTTAAGAAGCGTACATTGCCGTAAATCATTGCAGGCATAAGTTTATGACTTTGTACGGTATCAGAAGAAAGTAGTAGATCTGGTTGTTAATTGCTGTTACCAGTAACAAGGTTAATTAACATCTTCATTACGTTAGAGGTTTAATCAAGGCGGAAACTATAATCGGATAACATGTTTACTCTCAATCGAAACCCCTCGGAAATATCTGTGTAACAAGTTGCAACATATTGCCAACCAATCTGCCAAACTTTCATTAAATCCACGTATAATTACCATAGACCCTAATTAGTTTCGCTCTGCACGAGGAAAATTAAAAGCGAAACACTTTCATTTAACACCAGATCAATTAAATAGAAAATTTAAATGTAAATTATATATTTAGCGAAACTTGTATTTACAAAATTTGACAAAAATACTGTAATATAATTCAAAGTATATAATATACGTATACAAAGTAGTACAATATAATAGAAATTGGAAAAAAAAAATAATTTAAACATATAATTGCTCGTTAATGCCATGCAAGTTGGAACCACCAGGCAGTAGAGGATGAACAACTATGTAACTTCACTAGTTAGTTTATAATCTGTACTTGAGTTCTAAGTAGAATAGCCCTCCGTGTGGTCAGACAAATAGAACAAGACTTTAGGTACGAACGCGCAAATATGATAGAGTGGCGCAGTCGCGATGTGGAATATAACAATGCTTAGTCAGATAATTAAACTAGCGCATAGAACTAAACGAGTAAATAGAATAAGTGAGTGCTCAGCCTGGCGAGCAGTACAGCAACCAAAATACTCGAAGTTTATTCGGCGCTTAATTATAGATTCTAACACGATGATAAATAAACTAAATAAACAGATTCTATTAATATTAATAATTTCAACGTAAATTCGATTATTAATAAGAGAAATGGATCCATTATATTACGTCACAATGTTTCTAACAGAATAAATCAACGCGTTAGGTGCGTACAGTCGATTAATTCTAAATATCATAAATTTCAATTTCATCGATGAAACAATCGCTAATTATTCAAATAAACGATCTTTGACGCTGATAGAGAGTTTGCCATGTGACAGATCGATTAGAAGCTTCACCCTTTGCTGTCCGATCCGTTTATAAATTCCATGCATATCGTCATCATTAATTAATTCATAGGTACTCTATTGGACCTGAAAGTGATCAGTTCTGTTTAATAGAGGCCTCAGGGTTTCGGGTTTCTGAGATTCCGAGGAGCCGCAGGAATTCACGATAGAGGATGTTCGGTTTACCACGATCTACCGCCCTGTGAGTTTGCGGTTCACTTTCTTGAAGTTTAACACGCTAAAAAAGCTAAAGAAATATGAGTCGGCTACTTTAACGCGGCAAAGAAAGATGCGGTCTTCCACTTGGATGATGTTTCTTGATTATCTTGCGAGGCTCTTACTACGGTAGTCTAAAAACTGAAGGGATTTCTGGCATATAGATCGTAGTAGTTTTTGTCGATAGGAAAAAATACATACATACGAAGATTTGAATGGAATTTGAATTTGAAACATCGATCGGAACATCGATTAACGTAACCTTTAGGGATGTTTCCTTCTAAGAAGGATTGGGAAATAAAAATGGAAAATTAAACAAATTCTTACACATATATATACAATCTTCTCTTCTATGTATTTTCCTGAATCATATTTTATTGAACAACTTCCAATTTAAACATCTATTAACGAATCTCTTTCACCACCGTACTTTATATACCTTCCCCTTTTGAAAATCTCCAGGGTAATTAAAAAGCCGCGAAATAAAATAATTCTGGTCGTGTATATCTTTTTTCAGAGATGAAAGTGGATGAGTGTTTAAAATGTTGCTTTATCGTTCTTTTATATTTTACTGTGAGAATCTAAAGAAAATTTGCTAGAACTCGGAAAGTAATGATTAAGTTTAGTAAGTAACTGCAAATGAAGTTGTAAAGAAATGTTAGTAAATTAAACAGCAAATTCGTTTTGTGATATTTCTTTCTAAGAGAATTTATGGGAGCTTTCTTAAAACTCGTAGCATTAGAGTTCCTTTCATAAATTACAAACAAAGTAATATAGAAATATTGTATTAAATTAATGATAATTAGTATTCTTACTTTTGTAACAATACTTTTATAACGTTATTATTAAGGTATAGGTAAAACAAAATGAAAATGTAAAAATTTATTTCAAATACAAATAATTATTCACTTAATCTAAAAATAAATTCTTTTTACTTATAATTTATATTATATTATATTATATTTATTTAATTTAACGATACAAAAATTTATCCGAATTGAATGACAGATTATAGATAGACTTTTTTCAAATTATACTATTTCATCGTAATTTAGAATTTCTTAATGTCATTTTTCGCGTTAACTAAATTTTGCTAATCGTAATTTCCATGAATTCGCCAGATATACCGAGAATCTCGTTTCCTTAAAATTTCTCTCGCTCAAAGCTATTTTTGTACAAGAACTGGTATATTAGACGTCATTAGCTGTTGAAACTTTTATAGCAATATGTGCTATACATATTGATAAGTTCATGGAACGTGCGGTTTATGCAAACGAACGAAGTGCCGAAGCGAAGAAAGGTCGAGGGTTTAGCGGCTTCCATGGTTAATCGTCCTGTGGCAAGGAGTTGCAAGTAAATATTTGAATTCGCTGGCTCGAATGACATTTGCACAGCTAAAGAGGGGAAAAAGAAGGAAGTAAGGAGAAGTGATCAAACTGAATTACTTTAACGCAACAAATATATCCTGGGCGAAAGAATAATTTAACTGTTTCCTTTAATTCCTTCTCGATCTTTTGTATTTAAAATTCGATTTATCATTTTCGGATAACTTCTTTCTATCGCCATTAATTCTCTAAATTTAAAACATCGCATTTTTAATTAACTTGAAGCTCATTTTTATTTGCATAAAGCTTAAATTACAATTTAATTCGTGTGTAAATAAACAAAATTGATCCTCTTTGAGTAACAAATAAACTGAATTTAAACAAAGGAAAATGGGAGAAGCACCGCGATGATAACGTTCGATAAAAGAAAAATAATAGAAAGAGTTATCGACGTTACTGCAATAAACGTCCTTTGCACGTACTTTAATAGGGAAATATCTGAAAATCTACACGAGGAACGGAATCAGAATTATAGCCGAAAACTTTCGAATATTATTCACTTAGTCAAACAAAAAAGGTCGTGTCTTGATTGATGTATCGTTTTGTTGGAAAACAATACCAATGATTTTATCTTATTAATGAGATATCATTGCCATAAATTTTTCTGCGGGAATATAATTCCGCATTTAAAATTGGATACGTGGGCAACTTCGTATAATTTGCATTTATCATATTCCCGATCGATCGAAATTCAATACCGTCAATTACGCTGGTCACGGCCAATCGAATTAATCGCCACTGCACGCCAACGAGCCGATATCGAGCATTGCTAATCGATATCGCACTTAATTATTGCTTAATGTTCCCGAAATAGCCGTAAGAACGATCATGAATCAGTCGAGCCTTGAAAATTTGATGACTATTATCGCTCGCATAATGTGCACCACCTGTTCGCGGTAGTTAATCATTGTTACAAGACTGTTCATACGCTAACTACGTCGAATGAATCACCTAATTTAATTAACCATAGATTAGCTTTATCGATCCGGCTCATAAAAATATTTTCGTTCGGAGTAATTTAATTTTAATATCGGAACAGATGCTTTCGTTCCGAGTAATTTGATTTTAACGTTGGTACAGATGTCTCTAATGGTAGTCTTCGATTAAAAATCTTAGCATCATAGCAATTCGAAATACACTGATTAGATCGCAGAATGTTTCTACATTTATGGGACATTTATATTTGTAAAAGTGTGCGCAATGCGAGGATATATAGAATAGAATATTCAAAGTAAAGTTGTCGTTATAATATTTAAAGGGTTTCTTTAACAGTTTCTAGTTCAAACAATTTTGATAAACATCCAGAGTTTATGAGAAGGACTGTAACAATTATCGAGACAAATGAGGATACTGGCTTTGAGTGATAATCTTTGTATAATTATTTTGCTATTAAATATAGTTACGACTCTTCCGTTTCATATTTGATGAGTTAACTATGGTTACAACTACATATTCCCCTATTATTATTACAATATGATTATGATTATTCAATCTTGTATTTCACCTATCAAACTCACGTCCCTACGATATCCAACGAATCGTCCTTTCCATTTTCCACAGAACGCAGGCATTACAATTTTATCCAACGTTGGCTTCGTGAAAAAGTCGCATTCTTTAAAAATATCCGCACAACCGTATAGCAATTTCTTCCTTGGTAAACGCATGTGAGCAATATGCGTTGCTTCTTGACGACAGGAAAAACAAAGGAACGCCGGAAACTGGCGAAAGGGCGTGAGGAGAGAGAAGGAGAAAAAGAATCGTCCGTTACAAAAATACGATAACGGAAAACGTATCGCGGCACAGAAATATACCAGCCAACCCCGATGAAATTAAATATACTAAAAACTTCAGTCGTTTTCTTATACTTAATGCTTAACACCGGGATAATCGATCTTTAACTTGGGTCCAAGAAAATTACAAGAACCTAGATGTAAATATTATATGTAATTATAATTAAAATTGCACGACGGAAATAAAATAGACACATCTCTGTTCATAAATACACTTGGAACACCTGCTGATCTTGTAAACCTTTACGTAAAACGTGATAATTGACCTACGATATGAAAAACCTATTCATTCAGGATAATGAGCGAAAGAATTTGTAAGAATATTAAACAAATTTATAGAAAAATGGCGAATTAATATTTACAGACTTTGATCCGAATCTCATTGAAAAATTCTACACGCGTTACTCGATAACATAATCTCTGAAATGGAAGAACAACAAGCGCGATAGGAGATCTAATACAAACACTAAAATTAGTTGAATCAGTGATTAAAAATGGAGGTATGGGCAAGGGAATAATTTAATTCTGTTATTTGTCAGCTTTGTATTAGCCAGTGAAGTTGTTCCAAGATTCTAAACCAGGTAATATTATTATTCTATTATCAGATTTTTATTTTCTTCAAAGCTTTAATACTTGATGTATCCATAATGATCTTGAGCGGTGATGTACCTGTAATCTTATTTTAATAATATTATATTCGAAATGAACATTTCCAAAGGTACTTAAACGTTACTAGTAATTACACAGAAGAAAAAAAACTAAAATCCACTATTCAAGTTCGATAGTTCCAGCTGCTAGAGATATCTATTCTGATCCTGTAATAATCCGATGGAAAAGTTTGCTTCGCCACTCGGTAATTCTTCCTCCAGTTATTCGATTTCTCTCCGACATTCCTTCTGACAGCCACCAGACGGCTGCATAAACGGGCATTCGTGCGAGCTGGAGCGAGTTCGTCCACGAAGCGATAGTAATAATTCATCGTACGAGAATTATCGTACACCACGCGTCAACCTCGCTGAGAGTTACTGGCTTGCCACAGTCGAAACTCCTTCCAAGAGGGTTTATGGATCCTGAACTAATTGTATGTGTAACAGTCAAAGCATATAACAAACGAGTCTTGTTTAATTATATACCTTTCCATAATATTATTAATTTCTATACGTACATCTGTCACGTATATCGACTTAATATTTTGCCAGATAGTTGCAGAGCAATGATCTTTTGCGTAGATATCTTATCTTTCCGAGCTAGAGTTGATTTACAGCGTAGGAACATAGATCGAGCAAATGAAACGTAGGATTTTAAATGAACGATTAGATATATACACCGCTGGCCAAAAATATTAGTACACTTGCTTATCACATTTATTAGAAAAGTCGAACAAATTCTACTTTATTTAGTGTTTTGTATAAGATACATCCGAGTAAAATAACAGCTTTATAATAAAATATCTAGAAAGTAAATTCAGTGAGAACGACACGTAATTCTCTTCCAAGACTCAACAATAAGTTTTCAATTCTAATGGCTCTCTTTCTCTTCCCAAACATTACGTTCTTGCATTCATATTTCTAACTCCAACATTCAATCTCTTTGGCTCGGTTTACAAACTGCCATCATCCAACTCACATCTGCAGGACATTCAGCACTCCACCACTTCACGTGGCAATCTAATTCACATTTGTCACACGCTATAATATGCTCATGTCGCTATAAATTGCGAAAGTAGACGAAGTTGCGAATAAGAAATCGTTGAACGTCTCAGAACCTAGACAATCGTCTTAGAATAAGGAACGTTTCACCTACCTTGATAACTGAAACGTTAGCATGATAGTCAGTGCGTCAATTGAGAAACTAGGCTTAAGAGGGTACAGATTCTGTGTCCTGGAATTACTTGTATGCCATGTCACGGGTTTACGACATGTCCATTCGCTATTGAGTATGCAGATGTCAGGTACCGTGATTTGGACTCAATCATTTCGTATCGATATATCTCGTCACGCAGTGCTATATGACTTGATTTATTGTTACGACTTTTGGCTAGTAACGAAAATTGCTGTGCCCTATTTTTGCAGTTACGTGACAAAAAGTGAGCCTGTATTGTTTGGAAAAAAGACGTAAACTAATTTTTTGAAGCAGTAAATTCATATATTATTACAAACCGATAATTTACAATCACTAAGGAAATTTAAAATAATTTAGGAAAAATTAGTTTAGATGTGTGCTATCTTAAAAGAAAACTTTATGTAAATAATGATATTATTATTGCTTATTTTAACATTAATTTCTAATGAATAACGAAAATAGCAAGTACCGGTCGACCGCTTAGTCGTTTTCAACTTAGCAATTCGTGTGAAATGCAAAGTTTCTGAACTTACAAAAATAACTTATAGACCCTGCCTTCTGGTTCCAATTGTACAAATGGATTGCGACATAAAATTTTCAATTAATGAAAATAACTTTTCCGAAAATAATTTCACCCACATTACAGATCCAATCATCTTAACACGTTTCATCGGTGCTTTCGATCATTGGATAGTTTGTACAATAGAATATGTTTTAATCGTTTTTGATAAGACAGGTAACGGGGCTTAAGTTGATGTGACTGCTTCTTCAGTGCTTCGTAATAAATTTACGTTGACACGAGGATATTGACATGGTGTGTTCTAGGTGGACGGCATTGTGTAATGTCGGTATATAACGTAAAATGACGGTATCATGAAGGCAAATGTTTGAGGTTGTCGACAAATATGTTGTGTGACAGGAAGTTGAATTAATCTGATAATAATGATACGTTTAGGTGTAAATTGCTATTCGAATTTAACAGAGAAATGACAAAGTCTTCTGTTTCCGAGCTTGATGGATGGTGTAGTGACGAGAATTTCAAGAGCTTTTGGGTGAGTCAGAGAGTTGATAATTTATAGAATGATAAATGGGAACTAGTACCCATGTAATAATAGACGTATAATAAACCTTAATTAATTCGTAGAATATCTTCTGAAGCGAAGAGTTTGTTTATTTATTAGAAAGAAATTTGTGAAATTAAATGTTTCTCTCTCATTCTATTTGCTAGTTATTTTGTTATAAATCTTTCATTTCATTCGCAGCATACGTGTTGTAATGTAAAATTTTAAATAAGATATAACCAGCAATGTATCCTATATATATATATTCTGAACATTTTTCATTATGGAATCTTTTTTGGCGAGTGACACTGCGATACGTCATTGCGCGTTCTTTGCTACTTGGCCAAGTACGTGCAGCGGAGTAAAGTGGCTTCTAGCGCAAAATTAAATTCCACGCAACGTGAAAAATAGATTCGAATCAACATTTGTATATAGAAAATTGTTGAACTATCTCGATGCCAAAAATCGATTTTATTGTATATTTATTATATTAAAAAATAGGAAGAAAATATAAATTGACACGGTAATAACATCCGAATAACACGACGATACCCTAAAATTACGTTATGTTAAAAATTTAGGTATTTCGGAAAGTTGACGACCAAATTAATACAATAGAAACCCAAACAATTTCAGATGAAAGATGCGTCAGGGTTATATTATCACAACTTTGCTTCAATCTGTACTGGAAATGGAGAGAACTCTGAAACGAGCAATGGTATTGCTGACTTACTTACTGGCTTAAGCTTTGCTAGATGCTTCAATTTAGGACATCATACAGCTGGTTACTGTACCCGGACAGTGTTTGGTTCGCGTATAACGTGTCACATTCGCGTACAACTTTGCTGCTCAACTCACATGAAATTACCGTTATCAGATTTCTGACAAAAGTCATTTAGAATTCTAGAATACCTGAGGAACTCTGAGGTCATTATGTAGATATCACAGATTCTATCCGATGAATTCTCCTTCTTTAAGGCTTATTACATCTTCTTTGATGGAGGGGTCCAATTTCAAATTTTTGAAATTCTTTTCTCGATGTTTTACTCTTGATGTTATTTCTCCGTTACTTTTCTAGATTTTTAAGTTGTTCAGAGATGTAGGTGATTTTTTCTATAAAATTTAAAGAAGATTTAAAAAATTGTAATTTTATCTGTGTGTAAGTTTCCCTATATTCAGTTTTATTTATTTCGAAATCGTGTAATAAATTATTAAATCGTTCGAATGAATAGATCTTAATAAATTAATATTAAGAGAAAAATATTATCAAGTCTTGTAATTTCTTTTGTGAAATATTCTCACAAATTTCTCTAACAAAACTCGCTACCTCTAAAAAAAACTTAGTTCTACCGTTGCTGAAAATTATTTACAACCCAATTGCATCAAAAAGTGGAGTGTAAAAATAAAAGTAGAGTTAAAGCGTAAATCGAGAAACGTATCTTCGAAAAGAAACTCGTTGGCTCATAGAATATTTTTCATTAGCGACTTGACAATTGACGATGTCTATGGAACATCAATTAAAGCTTACTTCTAACACAAGCTTTGTCAAGAAACAAGAATTCACCGAACTATCACAATTTACAACTGACACGAGTAACGCTCCTCCGCACATCTAACTTCGTCTCCTCACACAATGGTACAAGAACAGGTGTTTGAAATATTACTAAGCAGACGAAATTCACGCTTGAAGCTAATTATCCCCCAAATTCAGCGACCACGGAAAGTTTACTACTCGACAGCAACTATCGACACAGAGAATATCATTTTCCAACACGTCGGAAGGATCTCGCGAGGTTTGAATGCGAGCTGCTAGCCTTTTGTTCCACCACGGAAAAGCAAGGAGATATTCGTTGTCCGAGAACAAGAATTATTCACGCAACCGTCGCAACGAGCAAACTTGAAACAATCTCGAGAGATCTTCAACTTGCAATCTCGTGCAAGCACCTAGAATTTAGAGAAAGGACCGTGTGCATCCACCGCCGAGACGTTTTTAATTGAATTCATCGTGCAACAAAAATTTCATCAAGAGCACTTGATTATTTCCTTCTACGAAATAATCTTCTGCTTCTCAAGCTGAAGATCTTTATGCCATATCGTGAAATATATTTTATATTTTAATATAATTTATAAATTGAGGGAAATACAGGAAGTTTAAACTGAATATTTAAGTTTCTGTTCAAGCATAAGTGATTTCAAATTGTGTCCTTTTCTTACAAAAAAGAAATATCTTCTTTTGAAACTGTTTGGTCGCACTATATGAGTTTCCGTACGATCTTCTAGCAAGATATCATAATCGAGTTACTCTTAAAATTGTTATAGTTTCTCACAGATATTATTTTCTTGTATTATTTAATTTGTACTTTACAATTTGTCCAGCTGGACATTTGCTAAATGTTTCTTACTTAATTGTTAAATAACATGTGGATGGCTACTCCCAGCGGGATACCAACTTCGAGTTTGACTGTTTTATTTCTTTAGTGTGGTCAGTGAGGTGTTTTCTTTTTAGTCTTATAGATATTATATATAGATAGTATATAGATACTTATAGATACTATAGATCTTGTAGATACTATATAGATAGATAGAAAAATTGTTCCGGATATTCTCAACGTGGATGGGGTGTTCGAATTGCAGAATTCTGAGTAAGAATTCAGGTAAAGTTGAGATCTGGTTCATTCAAAGTCTGAAAATTTTATCGAGAATATTTCACATTGAACATTTGCGTCGTTCTTTACGACATCAAAGTTTTAACATTAAAGAAATTTGTTTGTTTTAGCTAGGCTACATCGTGTTATACGTTTCAAGCTCGTCGCCTTAAAAATAACATGTTAATTTCATGACACGATTAAACATCACTACCTTACAGTCTTGTGGGTTTTACTTTTAGTCACTTGTAGTCGGAGCCCTGACGAATAAAATTAAATGTGCTTGGAGCAGCTGGATCGTAGTTCTGGTTAACGAAATTTGATCCACTTGTTCCGTGGCGCTTCCACGCGTTTACGAGAAATTATGGTGAATTCTACATCTCGGGAATAGTTCGATAGACCGTACATTTCGTATTAAATGATACTGATGCGCATAAATGAACGCGAACGCGACACCAGGGAAGCAACTGGCGCTTTTAACGCGGCAACTTCGACGTTCGGGAACAATGAAAATTCCGCGTGACTCGTGTCTGCTTGTCGTGACTAGAATACAACCTGCGATCCTTCGACACATATCGACTACGACACGACACGATTCGAGGCGTATTCCAAATACAACAACATTCCATACAACGATCGAGCATTCTTCCTTTTTATTCGATAAAAATAAATATCGATAGAGGATATTAAAAGTGTATATAAAAATTCATTTATTTTTTAGATAAAATTTTGAAATTCACGGAATATCAATAGAAGATAAAGCTAAAGTATCATATTATTTTGTAAATTGTGCCGATAGTGGCTGTAATAATATTAATTGATATTGACTGACTTTGATATTTCGTGTACATGTTATAGCACTATTAACCCTTTGAGTAGTAACAGTCTCTATAGGCGTCTATCGAGAGTTGATATAGTGTACTAACGTCCCCTAAAGGCTTGATTAAGGCTAATAGTGAGTGTTCGCCTTTAGGCAGCCACCTTACATATTAAATCATGAAGTTAGGGCTGATAGTTGCTAGCGATGTGCCATGTTTTGTAATAACTAGACGCGTGTGTTGCATAATTATATAATTTTTATAGACGACAACCTGTATAATGTATTATAGTTATATTTTTACAACTATCTAATTTTCGACTTAAAAAGACACCAGACAGCTATTCCACTTTAGAAATCGAATGCATGAAAAAAGAAGTTGCAGAAGAAATACTTTAAACTACTTCAGTCTGGCATAAAACTTTAAAACCCAAGAATCCAAGAAAATAGAGAAAATTAGGAATCGCAAAGGAAGGAAGAAGACAAAAAGCCGCAAGAGAAAGAAAAAGAACTTCGAAACGACAAGGACGAGGAAAAAGAAAAGTTAAAAAGTGTAGAATTGAAACATTTAATTTTAAACTTGAAGTTCCATAAAATTAATATTCTCTTGCCCGAACGTAGTCCGTATGAGCTTCGTATTTTTATCTCGTTTGTGTGCGTGTGTCGTCAAGCATACATGGAAAAGGAATTTTCGACCGGCAAGTGATACTTCAAGTACTTGAAATACTTAATACTGATCATAAAACCAAGGATTAATTTTCATTTTTCTATAACCGCACCGAGATATTTTCTCCGAATATCTGAGACGCTTGCACGAAACGCGTAACTGGGTCAGACAAAAATCGAGAATACATTTGCATATCGAATCATCGAATATCACGCGTCTCCGTTGAAAATTCGCTAGTTGTTCCGGTTTGGCAGAATGTAATGCATGAAGCTTGTAATTTTACATACATCATTTCGAATAAAATAAAGGACCAGATTTCGCGTTGTAATATTTTCATGTTACAATGATCAGTTCGAGTTTCATGCCGTAATAGGATTAGTCGCGTAAAATAAGCTGAAAGATAATCACGTTAAAGTATTATTCCGTGGATTATTGTTTACACAGAACTTCTCGCATTCGTGAAACGCAAATACGGCAGCTCGAGAGCAAAAATTACAGTAATACGTTGAAAATGGCTCGTGTTATCGCAGCAAAAAGCTCCAGAGCTGCAATCTTGCTCAAATATCTCTTGCAACGTGCGCACGCGTGAATTAATCACACACGAGTTACAAACGTCGGCTACGTACCATCAGGATAATTATCGTAAAGTGGCAAACGAATTGTTTCACCATAACTAGCGTTTGATGTGCAATTTCAAGAGAACCACCACAGCAATCTCGGTTTCTGTGTGCCGTTCTTCAACGTACTTAGCCTTTCCGGTCCTGATGAAGCTATACACATACTATATGATCTTAATCCTCCATTGATAACGACAGCTACGGTGCTTTGTTCGGAGTTATTTAATTCTAGAATACTCCATTCTTATTTGTACTTTACTAATTAAAAGTACTTATCGTTGGTTACGCTTCTAAATTATATCTGAATTATATTTCACGAATGTATTATACCATAGATGCATTGATATGAACACCTAGTCATGGTTGCAGCCAATTAGCTCATATTACTTGCCATATAATCATTATACCAGTTATACAGTTAATTGTTTTGTTGTATAGCGATACAATTAATCGTTATATATCAAATAATATTAATTGTCCGGGCCTCATCGCGAGAAGATGTTGCGAATGAAGGCCCACCCTATCCGCGACCCATCCACCCTCCTTTTACACAAAAAATATCTAAAATTTATTCATCGTAAAACGATTTGAACAATGTTTGAAACAAACAGCAAAAGGAGCTTTAAAAAAGACCGGCGCGAAAACTAGAAACCTGACTAGGATTCATGACAACCTAAAATCTAAAAATTAAATTAAATCTTGATCTAATCGTAATTCTATATGGGGTACCGCTTTATATATATGTATATTTAAACAATGCCAAAGGTGTAAGTATATCTACTTTTCATACAACAGATTTTTTATCCCAAATGCAATTGCGAAAGGGTGCCGCATATTAAAAAGAGATGAATTGTTTGGAAAATAAAGTTCTTGGAAACGTGGGTACTTCAGAATGAGTACCTTCAATGACTGCACGTGTGGAGTACGTTCTTAAGGGCATCCAGTGCTTTGTGAAATCCAAGCACTGTGAATACGTCAAATTGAAAGAACAATAAAATCACGTTTTACGAGCACTTGACAAAATTGTGATAAAAAAAAAATAATAATATTTGATACTGTTGAAATATTACATTTCATACGTGGAATATTAAAGGCAGTCAAAAGTTTCGTTAATGAAACATTTTTATATTTATCATGTTTTCGTTCATGCACTTTCGATATGATAATATTTAAAATGATATCAGACGATAAAGTGGCATATAGATATAAAATACTAAAAAAAAAAAAAAAAAAAAAAAAAAAAAAAAAAAAAAAAAAAAAAAAAAAAAAAAAAAAAAAAAAAAAAAAAAAACAATGAAAAGTTTCACGAACGAAGATTGTATACACGTGAATTTGTTATTTAAGGGATATATCATATTCCTTACATTTTGAATATCGCGACATTTACTTTCAAAATCTGCGTCTATAATTCTCAGAAATTATTCGAGACAATAAAAGCGACCACAGGTAATTGGCTTTACATTAGCATAGCTTTCTCATGTATTAGATTCGAATACATATTTAAAGAAGCCTTCATTTTTTCACGCTAACAAATTGCCTGAACCGATGCACCAGAGTTTCTTCAACATTTATCTTGCGAATCATTATTCAAAAAATCCACTTTGCGAGCTTCACGTTTAAAGCACTAGTTGGCCCTCTCTGTTAGCAATTAATATTCTAGCCACTATACTCTGTTCATTAATTTCTTTGAACGACCACCGATATTTGTTATATGTTTATTGTCTTCTTAAAAAAATGTACACGCCGAACAAATTTAGAATATCGCGATTTATTGCAATAAACACAATCGATCGTAATAAGCTGCAACGTTAGAAGCGACTGTACTAAATAATATGGCAATAATAATAAATCTTATTGCTCGATTGAGGATTGTTATGCATTTATGAACAATTTAAAAATGCCTAAATCCACAAAATGCACATAATATGCAAAAATATGTAGAATATCCAAAGTATAGTACTTATTTTAATATCCGGTAGGCAAAGCATTTCTTGAATTGTGTTTATTACAATATGAATCTACATATAAACATCGGCAGTCTATTTATTATTATACTATCTAAAAATTGGGAGAATAAGATTTGTAAAATCGTCGGAAAATTACGTGATAAAACTTTATAGAATTAAGCGATATAGCAAGCGTGCGTTTCGTTTGAAATCGTCGCATCGCGATAATTATTTGTAATTCCTATTCATCACAGAATTTATCGGAATATACGATATTCGATAGTCACGCGACTACATTAGGATTTACAAGGCAATTTTCCGCGGCACTTTCATCCCCTTTTACGCATCAAAATCCGTATTGCGAATTTCGTATTATTGTATAATGGTGCTATCGCTTCATCGATGATGAAAATTTAATAACACCAGTTACGTTCATATGAAGCAATTAATTAGTATCGAACGTGTCAATCCGTATATCCCTTGAGCGTAATATAATTTCTTTCCCTCGAGCAGACAAGGGGATAACGATATTTAATTGGTAAATTAAGACGAAGCAAACCTACTAAATAAAAACTACTCTTAAAAAATGCAAAATTGCAAATGAACACAGTGAAATGCGAAATAAATATTTGATTTATTGAGAGAATTTTGTCTGTCATTCTACTATTCGAACTTTTTAAACATGAAGGATTAATGTTACCCTTAACTAACTAATTAAATACACTAGACTATACAGCAAATTCTTTATACACCGTGCTGTAGGATTATCAGCTAAGATGCCTCGCGAATCGCAGAAAAAATATTGCTAAACAGCAACACGAATATTTAAAACTCAAATATCATTTATACATATATTTTTCACGAATTGTTTCAAAAGTATCCATTCAAAACCAGTATAGCTCTAATTCCGAAATACAGTTACGACCGAAAGAAGGTTTAAAATTTGCATATTAACAAATTTATACTAAACACGTTCCATCGTGTCAGTAACGATCATTTACTTGTCCATTTACGTCTATTACGTCTATTCGATCGAATACGTTGTTCACGCTATATTCAATACTTTCATCCTTTGGACCAAAAGTTAACCTCTAACCCTGACAATCTCCGTTTCAGGGTCTCGAGCACACGATGAGGGGTCGTGGAAAGGTCAGAAATGCCCAGTCGGACGCGAGAACGACATCACGTCGTGACTGAGCTATCCACCTTCCTGAATGGAAGCAGGGCGTGCGATAGAAGCGAGGCAACTGGACGACAGACCCGCGAAAGGGCTGGCTCGAGCCCTTAACAAGCATTCCGGAAACGTGGCGAAAAAATGAGGTGGCTTCTGTTCGCGTTGGTGTCACTTCTGCCGGTAGCTGGTAGCCTGCAGAGTAGTGGCGTGACGAGGGGTGGCAGTGGCATTCAGATCGGCACCAGCGACCGCGGAACACACGCGAAAGGCACCGGACTGTCCGGTGGACGAGGTCACTCGGGTGTAAGACTTGGCGACGCGAGATTCCCAAATTCTACGAGGCAGAGACCGTTTACCACGACTACTAGTACCACGCCGCCATCCATACCGAAAGTCACCATCGCGCCACACTCCGCCGACAGGAACAACTCCAACATCTTGAGAGTAAGTGGCATTTCACGAATGAAAATTTTCTCGATCGTTGAAACGTTAAACGCTGTTATCACAGTTGGAATCTGCTTACCGTGGATCGTAATCATAGACCCGCAAATTTTGACACCGAGGCTGCAAGCGAATGGGATCATTAGTGTTCCAACGTTCATTTAGAGATTTAAGGAAATTAGAGGAGGAGACAGGGACTAACGCGAGATGAAACTTTATCGCGTTAAGCTGAAGTAGCTCTGAATGAAAGGCTCCCTTTCAGCTTGACTGTACGAGATTTTAATAATCATTTTTGTTGAGAATTACGGATCTTAACTGGCGAAATAACGGTGTAGGAACACTAAATTTACACTTGGAATTTATATTAAAATAGTAAAATAAATAATAAAATTATAAAATAATAAAATTCTTTGTCTCACCATCTTCCACACCAGACTCTTAATTGACTTTTAACCGACAGAACAGTTTACATTCACCTGTTTTCGGGGCGACACGCACACACACTCATATTCACATACATGTATCAGTACTGCGCGGCTAATCTAGCGTAGCACATAAAATTACACAAATTTCAATAATTTTATTCTTGCTGATCTAGTCTCTGAATAGAAATAAACGAAGCGCATATGCCTGGAGGGAATTTATTATATTCGAAGTGTTCCGAGCTTTAGATTAGCTTTTAGATTAGAGCGATGGAGGGATAGAAATTTAACTTGGAATAATCTGGAAATTGAAACTCCTTTGAATATGACTGGCAACGTAACTGGTAAAGGAAGTAGTTATATAGGGACGCTTTGAGTCGAGATGTTCCAGAATTCCTATTTTCTTAAAGAGATTCTCACCATCCATGAAAACACGGTTCTTCGTTCAAGCTTGATGTATGACGACGACGCGGTTAATTTGTAGAATAAATACCTTTGGAACTGATTACTTTTTCTATCTTTTTACAAAGAGGACAAATCGAAGCTTGGCTTAGAAATTATTCTCATCGAAATGTAATACGTCAGACGTCACATTTTTTGAAGGAAAATATCTCAGTAATTTTAGATTTGACAAACACTAGAAAACGTTAAACTACAAATAGATCGAACAAATTTTATTTCTAATGTTACTCTTTATCACTATACATCTGAAAAATACTGATAAATGTTACCCTACAAATATGTTGCTTGATTTTCGCATTTATTAATGTGCGTCTTCATGTAATGTCGCTCTTTGTTACGACAAATGTCGTAAAGAAGAAGCAATTATATTGCCACCCGTTTCATTCACGCGTTCTTAGCTCCAGAAATCGAAGAAGAACGCTTGGAACGATGAAATTAGATGACCCCGTTCCTTCGTATGTTTCTGCTCCTTCTCTGGTATTCCCGATAATTTTCTTCTACCAATAGTTTGAACAGCAGTAATCAGGACAACATTCCACAGCTAGAATTCCTATCCGAAGACGGATCTTTCCGAGGCTAAAAGCGATTTCCTCTTTTCTTCTTTGACTTTCTTCGTTCGAGTCTCGAAACGACTTCAGTCCCTTTTCGAAGAGGGATCGATAAAAAATTCAACGTTCCCAGATACTAAGAAAATTCCTCTGCAGGATTTGTCGTATCTTCGCCAGTATGGCGTCTCGTCGTCCAAGACGGACCGATTTTATTTAATAAACAATGAGTTCGCCGGCGGATTTTCTTGAATCGAACGATCGTATTTATAGGTAGGATATTTCTGTAACACGTAACCAGTTTCGAGAAGATAGCTTTTAGTAGAAGATAGTGGATATATCTTGCTCTTCCAAGTAATGCACCTACTCGAAAATGATCGGAACGAACTTCTCCTTTAATTCGTGGATATTACTGTTACGGGATGAAATTACTCTTGGAAGTTGAAACTTTCGAAGTTTAATGGTATTATTGGGCCCTTCGCTTCGAAACCACTGGAAATAAAATAGACATAAAAGAAATCTCCTTAATTTTAGAAGATGTTGATGTGCTTTCCCTAGGTTTAAGAAGGATCCCACCTATAAAACTCTCTATATAAAATACGAGTAGATTCAGATTTAAGTATAGATTTTTTCTCCGATAACGTTACGTTTCTACTATTGATAAACTATTAACAATAACAATATTCAATAACATATAAATGTTCGTTAATTTACTACAGAAAGGACGTTGCAATTTACTAGAATTTTTTATTTAAATTTTAAACAGTCTACGCGTCAACAATTGCTTCTACGATCATTTTCTATACGATAATATATTCATAAGGAAACGAAATATAGAATTCTAAAGATACACATATATCTGTAGAGGAATTGTAGAGGATTGGTATATAGACTAACGAGACTTGCTGTTGCAACCCGTCAAATATATTTGAAATAAATTAAAGTAATAAATTATAATTAAGTAATGTCGCTCTTACTAACAAAATCGTTAAGACAGTGCATAATCGCTCGCAGATAACTCTAGATAACTCGTCGATACTGTGTATATATTCCATAGATACTCGAAAATACTGATGGATAACTAAACTCTTTTCGGTTGCGTTCGTTTAATTATACTGGAAAGTCGGAAAATTCAAATTTGTCTTTGTTCTGTTGCACGTAGCGGCGACATTGTTTCGCCTGCAGTTTATTTATTCTTACATTACGCGTATCCTAGCGATCTTGATGCTCCGAGGCAAAACAACATGATTTAAATTGCCCTCTACTCGTGTGCCGCTACATATGTATGCAAATTTATCGTAAAAGAACGAAGATTCGAGTTCTTCTTTCATACCATAATGGTAGTAAAATTGTGACACTTTCACGCCATTTGTCCGGAATAGGGAAAATTCATCGGATTAATTGAACGTCCGAAGAATAATCGTCGTCACGTTGTCCGCTAATTACGCGGCAATGACAGCCGGATCGCGCGGAGCTTTTTTTCAATTGGCCTCTTTCTCTCTCTCTCTCTCTCTCTCTCTCTCTCTCTTTCTCTCTGAACGGCTGCTGGCTGAAATACTATCCCCGCGGTAATTACGAACTTCTTCCGCCAAGTATAACTCGCCAAGATAATCGCTTTAAACGCGCCACGGAAAAGCCTGCCGGACTCCCTCGAGTAATTATTCCGTCCCACGCGGCGGTCGCCATTACTCTCCATTTTCGACGGCACGATCTATCGCTCTCGATCAGTTCTCCAACTGACGTTTAATCATCGTAATGCACACTTTTCACTGCCAGACAACAATTAACATCGCGATCGCTATGGGTATGGTTCTCGTCATCTACGACGATTTTATTCTTACAACTACTTCTACGAAACGATCGAGGATCTCTCGGTGAGATGCTACTGTGTATTTCTTCGAATAGATGGTACAGAAAGATGCGACAATGGATGGTTAAATTCTAATAGGAAAATAATCTTTTTAATGGAGCTATAAATAATGAGAAATTGAAATTCTTAAGTTTGGTTTATCGAGAGTGTATACAATGGCGCGGGAAAGAAAGTTTGTGAAATAGGAAATATAAAAAGACAGGATAATTTTTCAAAATGCAAATATAATACATGTATACTATAGAATAAATGATTGTTAGCGATATCGTGACACATTTCTAGTATAAAGAACGTTCAAATTCATATGGTATCGATTCTAAACTTTCCTCTATTCCTCGGCCTAGGTTTTTCATAGATCTAAATTCTTGTCTTATTCTATTTCATTTTTCAAACAAATCTTATGCCACTTCCGAGATTCGTTTCTCAAATTAGTCTCAAAAATTGACTATCTATTTCCGAATTTACCTTGTTGGGGAATTTTATTTGTCGAGAACTCGTCCTTAAATGTAATGTTAAATTCAATTTCACGGGATAAAATGAACTTAGTGAAACGTATAAATTATGCTACAGCGGTGTTGGTACTCGTAATAAACGAGAAACAGACTTGAGCACCGAGACATATTAGCAAAAACCAGGAGGGTAAATGGGTTTGTACGATATGAAAGAGAAAAAAAACATGAAAATGAGAAAATTCGAGACGCGAGTGGACAGAAAATGACGCAACATGTATGAAATGAAAAATCCAGGGAAAAGGAAAAAGACATTTGCGAACGCAATAAAAACGTGACAAAGAGGGGCAAAATTAAAGTTTGAGGAATGGAATGAGAAGGAAGGGCTCGGCAAAAAAAAAAAATGAAGTGAAAGGCGATGAAAAAAGAAAGTAACTGAAATTTAACAGCGAGAGGAACGAACGAACAGAAGAGTAAAACGAGTAGATAGGAGAAAGCGGGAAAAAAGAAGCCAATTTTTAAAGCATTAAGTTAAACTGCCGCGAAAACGGCGGCAATTATGGCGGCACGCTCCGCGTAGAACTGGGTCGCGATGTCTAATTGTAAAGGCAGGATGATTTACATTTCTAATTAAACATATATTTCAGCCAGGAATAGCGCAAAAAGAGAAGGATGTTCCTTCTTCTCGAAGAACTGCGAACTTTTCGAAAGTATGTCTCAATTATAGTTCACTGGGCGTTTTCAACTTCTAAAACGGAGCTAAAGCGATCGTCGAATAGTTTACGGATTTGAGATTATAATATCGGATGATATCGTCGTTATACATTCTGAATTTATGAATATGAAAAATTAGCAGAACTTTTGAAGATACGATGAAATTTGTGGTATTTCTTCGTGAACACGTAGACGTCGAATCTTATTCAATTTAAAAGTTAAAACTATTTCTTGTTATTTTTCTCCTTCCTCTTTCCTTCTCAAGTCTTTTTCTTCTTTTCTCCCAAAAATCCTTTCTCCTTCAAATCTCTAATCTTAACGAACTAGATAATAATGCAAAATACTTTAATTACAAATAAGTTCGAATCGATTTATAATCGAGCAACCCTTACACGTTCTTAAATCGTTTATTTGTCATATAAAAGATAGAAAAATGACTGACAAATCCTTATGGCTGTTATATAATTTGCAAAGAAAAGTCTTATTTTATAGAACAATATAATTCGTCGTTTTATCTACTATAAAACGTAGAAGCTACGGAGAAGATCACAGTGGTCTTTAAAACGGAAAAGAAAATCATTTTCCGTCTTAAACTAGCAACATTCGTGTCTTGTAAACGATTTCAGACGTAGCCGAGGGTAGGATCGAGAAAAGTTTGCAAAGTGATAGGCAGAAATGTAACTTACTGTCCGTTCTCTGCCTACGTACCATTCATCTGGCGCGATCGATTTGCGCAACAGGTGCGCGCTGATCCATTCTCGTCGTAACAAAGTGAACACTCTACCCTGGATGCACTTTTTCGTCTGTTTGAATGCGTAATACTTGCCTGTTCTATTATATCGCGCTTCTTACATTTAGATAACAGCTCTGAAAACGATATAATACATTAAACGACTACTTTGTCATTATAATAATGTTACTTTCTTCTAATTAAAATTTTACGAGCTTTCTAATATAATTTTAATAACAAGTTTCAACTCTTTCTAGTATACTAAGACAATAACTAATAATTTCTTATTGAATTTACAATCGTGATATTTAAAGTAAGAGCCAATGTATTCTGCAACGCGAAATTACTTTTAATTAAAACGTTTCATCTGTTTCATAATCTACATTTTATAGCAAGTTTCGACATCTATAAAATAAAAAACGAGCGAATAGTTTATTATTCAAATTTATATCGCGATATTTAAAGCGAGAACGACTGGATATTCTGCACGGTAACATTATTTGTACAGTTTTTGAATAATTAAATTCGTGATTGAGTCTCAGTAAAAATGAAACAAAAATTTAATTTCCAGTGACTAGTATGTAAAGTATAAATGTGTGACTAATTTCTGAAATAAACGACACCTCTTTAACGATGTTTAAAGTGTCCCAATAGAGATACAAATTTTCAAGCGTGGTTCCGCTTTCGACTCGTGTTTCACTAACTCGTGTTTTCTCATGTAACAGGTGGGCATGATGGTTCCGCACAAGTCCTTCGCTGTCAGAGAATATACGAAGGCAGTGACTTCATCTATTAACATGTTGCAGAAGAGCTCGAGAGGACCGAAATTGAAACTTTTCGATCACTACGACATCCAAATGAAGTTAGGCATGCAGTCTTTGACGCCGAGTCCCACCGGTAAGTCATCTTTTCTTTGTTCCTTCACATTTTTCTCTGTCACATAGGATATAGTTGAAATAAAATAAAATTAGTCTTCCAGTTGGTTCAAAAATAGGGCGATCAACTATACTTATAGCGAAGCCTCTCAGAATACAAACTGACCAACTTCGTTTTTTATCAATTTATCAATTTCTTCGTTTCTTGTCAATGTTTTCTACTTTTCAATTTATGGATTTGGTCAACGTGGCTTGTGAACGGTTCGATTAACGTTTCACGCAGGATCGTATAAAAATATATCGAAAGAACTTTTCTATTACAAACGTTAAGTTCAATTTACTATTTATTACGAAATCTTAATTGCGAGCTAATAAACGATACTACATATACAATCACATACATGTGAATTAATCCACTACGAAAATTATTTCAATTGAAAAGTAAAAAAATGTGACGATACTACAAAACGACGTTAACTTTAGTCTGAAAATTCGCCTGAAAATTTATCATCATTTATATTATTTTCTTACAATAAACGAACATATGAAAGTAAATTATTTGTTCTGTAAGAAGTTAGACTTTAATCACATACCTGTGTGATGAAATTGGGCCCTTAACGAAACACGAAGTTGATTAGTGTGTCTTGTGAGAAGCTCACAAGTGAAACTTCATCCTGCTATCAGTCTCAATTTTTGCGAACTCAATGACAGGTCTGGAGCTCTTATATCTCGGTAGAAGATTTCGTGATGAGAATACCGTGTTTCGTAACTTGATGGTTCGTTTGCGCCTGGCACGGTGTTCTTCGTGGCCATTAGGGCGAATCCATGTAGAAAGGTTTCCCTTTACCTTCGACGACTCCATCCCCTTTATTTCGCTATTTTATTCGTTGTCCCCTCGATAGTCTGACTAACGAGAATGAAACAAACCGACAATGAATTAAGAATTCTCCGAGTATTTCAATTAATTCTATTCGTCAGATTAGATCACGGTGAAGGAATTTCAGCTATGAAATAAAGAGAAACGTATCTTCAAAGTTGATAAAATCGTTCCGCAAACACTACTTCGCCCCATAATCCAGCTCTGTTCGTTTCTCTTACTTGTATAATTGGAAAGATGAAAAAGCGAAGGAATAACCTCTTCGCCTCGAAGCTTCGGCTATGTCAATTTAATTCTCCTTGAACCTTTGCGAACGTGTTATTAATGGTCAGATGGAAAAGATTTATCTGGTAATTATAATTAAAGAACATTGAGCTTGCAATTTCATGTTACGATCATGATCGTATGTATCCTTGTGCATATTGCAACGAACACGAGATTATTATTAAAGTAAATTTACATTGATAATAAAAGTTACATGCCAGACATTAAATATACAAACGCGAATTTTTATTATAATATTTCAAACATACAAATTTGCAAATACTTCGCAATGTATTTTCAAATCTTCTATGAAAGATAATACAAAACTTCTTTTCTTCTGAAATGTTGCATTATGGTGGTGCAATCTCCGTCAGCTATTTCTCCACAAGTAACATTTCTTATTCGCTGTAGCAAATCATGGCAATAGTTGATGAAGCACTATACCGTGGTAATCGAAAAAAAAAAATTTTTATCTAACTTGATCTGTTTTTGTTTGTGGCTCGCTTGGACTATTGGAGACTTTGATACACTTAATTTTATTCGTTGCGGAAAATTTAACACGGGTTCTTCGATCCTCCACGATGAAATGTAAAAAAGCTCACAAGTTATCTATCCTATGCAATCAATATCGCCGGAAATTAGCAGAGACGTTAGAACTGAAGTTTTTCGATCGAATATCTCCATCACGAGAAACTGAACTCGATCTTTCGATGCTGCATTATTTTCGCTGAATAGAGATAAAATTGTTCCCAGAATAGCAAGAAGACTAAAAAGAAAACACCCCACTGACCTCACTAAAGAAATAAAATAGTCAAACTCGAAGATGTTATTTAGCGATTAAGTTAGACAAATTTACCAAACGTCCAGCTGGACAAATTGTAAAGTACAAATTGAATAATAAAAAACGGAAAAAAAAGTAGCCTAGTGACCTAATTTCCAAACATCTCTCAACCACATCTCGTTTCTTGTTTCTATTAATGATTTCATCTCATTCACCTCCCTATGCACCTATTCCAAGATCGGCTAAATTCATCCAATGGAACAGTAAATCTCGAAACACGAATAGTCTCATCGATAGACTGCGTATATTTATGCCTTCATATGAAATCTGAAGATGTAGAAATGAATGGAATGCACATAATGTTTTAGGTTGTCCCAAAAGTTCTTTTCGTTTCATAAGGAAGTAGTAGATGCACAATTGATCCATTTTATTTTATTACTACAAGATGGATCATACATGAATCCATAAAATAATATAAAACAAAAAATGTTGTGCATCTATTATTTCACTTATGAAAGGAAAGATACTTTTGGGACAACCTAATAGTATCGTGGACAGGTTGTCTAAGAAATATCGGGTGAACCATAAACAATGTTGCGAGGAAGCCTAAGTGTCGACAGGCCAAAAGGGTCTGGAAACTTCTATGGGCCGAGCTGTCCATCAATGTGTCGTCGGCCCTTCAGTCGAATAGTTACACGGCAAAAAGGCCTACGTAACCATAGCCGCGGACGGTTGCGGAACACGTACGTGGTGGCTATGAGAAAAGACAAAGGGATGCTGAAGGGAGAAAAACGAATTAACAGGCAGTCGTGAGTTGAGAAGTTAGTATTGTCAGCGTTGTCGAGGAAGATGGAATCGTTGTGACGAGAGGAGTGAGTGACGAATGATGACTGCGTGCTTATAGACTGACGGAGCATCATGCTTGATTTTGTGTTGACGTGAACGATACTGAAACAAATGACACCGTTACCAAACCTACTAGCAGTACTATTTTCCCCACAATAATATACAAAAATATGTAAAATAGGTCAATTAGAGTATTCATTATAATCATTACACCTATTTCCAACAAGTAAAACGAAAATTTAAATTTGCATAAAAGTCCGCAATCGGCTCGTCGATCATTAGGCAGGTCAGAAGACAGAAATCACGCGTCAATCACCGATAGGAGGCCACTGAACCGGTGAGTGTATTTAAGGGTGCGTGAATAAAGTAGCTTGTTAACTATTTAGATATCTTCGCGCGTGTCTTGTAACGAAGAAACGTGGTGTTAATACGCGAAACAGGCGAAAAGATGATAACGTGTTTGTGCCTGGGAACTGGTGTTTACGAGGCAGCCGCAAAAGGCTCGTTTTTCGCCTAAGCTCCCGAAACACCTGTGAACCATTTCGTTTCAAGCGACCGTGCCTTTGGGGCGTGATAAAGCTGTGGCCGGGTAAAAAATGGACTTTTCTACCACCTTGATCGTCTAACCAGCTTTCTTTCTTTTCTTCTGTGTAATTAGGGAAGCAAAGGAATGGAAAACCTAGGAAATAAGCCGCGCGCCAGCAGTTCCAATGAAGTCATTTTATTGGCACCTTGGTGAACTAGAGATTGTCCCGTCAATTCTACCACTGGAAATTGGACCTGGATAATTGTGAGCTTATCTTCCATGTGGTTAACTCGTGTACTTTAGTCAACCAGGGAATTGATAATACTTATTTAGAGGCTGGAAATATTTTATTTTGAGGCAACCTCAATTATATTTCTTAGACTGAACGCGTGGCGAAAGTTTAGGTAGTGTTCGGTAAACGTGTACGGATAATGCGTTGGTCGAAAACAAAATTTTTCTGGGATTTTATGTCGTTCTTGGCACCTAACCCAAAGGTGTGCTCGCCTTTAAGAAAATCTACCCCATCGCCTACACGTATATATATTGACGGAGGGGTGGTTATTTGGTTTCCTGAACGCATACATGAAATCTTCGCTTTCTCTAGAATGTAACGTGTCCATATCCATGAAAATATAAAACTAGAATTATAAAAGATAAATTATATCGATAGATCTTGGATTAATTCACGGTTACTCTTCGATGAAACGGAATGCCTCATGAAATATAAATTGCGTAGATAAGAAAGTTGTTTTTGACAAAGATCAAAAAGAAATTATAATTACTGCAGGGTAATACGATTTTTGGTAATACTCGTTGCACCATATCGTATATTATATACATAGCTGCATTGTAAAAAGAAACTACGCTTCGGAAATAGAGTAAGTAAACATACGAAATCCCGGAATAAAAATCAAAGCAACCCTTTAAAAAAAGATAAAAGTATACGAGTCCGTAGAAAATATCCTGGTAGTTATCGTTTATATGCGTCGCTGAATTTTAAAGTAAAAGCTGACACTCTTCGTAATTACGCTTCATCCTGCATATATTTTACCCAAAATTCCATTGTACCGTCGCATTTTTTAACAACAGCCGTATAATTCATTTACGTCCAAATTTTAATTATGCATTTTCCTTCTTTTAACGTTATCTTTAACGTTCTGATGGCGAAATCTGTGTCACTTACGACTGGCAGAGATATAATATTTGCGTACATTATAAGTTCTATAGTTCTATTAGACTCCATAAGGAGGATTTTATTTTTTAACTAAATTTATTTGTCAGGTATAAGTAAAAATCTCTTACCTGTTTGACTTCTTCGCTTTGTTGCTATAAAACAAAATATTCGACAACAATAACGACGTAGCCTTCTGTGGAAGAATATCATAATCAAACTGCAGATGTTTGTACATTTATGTGAAATATTTACCAAATGTCCAACTGGATAAATTGTAAAGTACAAATTAAATAATAAAAAGAAATTTATGTAAAATTTGAAGATACAAAAATATAGGGAAGCCGTATAACAGGTAAAAATATATAAAATATCTGGTAAGCGAAATAAACCTTTGCGTAGAATTCATTTCTTCACTTGTACTCGTAAAAATATAAATTTACATAAACATGCGCAGCGTAATCACGACGTTCGATGTAAATCGTGTCCAACTCAACGTACTCGGTACTTTACAAAATTTGAAATGTAAAATCTTCGAACGAGGAATTCTCTTTCGACTGCTTTATCGCAGCGTCGCTAATTGGAGGATGATACAATCGTCGGAAACGGGAATATTTCAAACAACCAAAAGACTTAAACGAGAACTCGCGACAGTGGCGCAAGACAAATTTCTACGAATGCAAATACTTGGTTGACTTTCGACTTGATCCGACTTAAAGAACCAATTCCTAGAAAACTTTGCCCGGGCTGTTTTAAGCGGACATTTCACGTCCAAATTCCGCCACAAAATAAATCCGTGGAACGCGCGATGGTCGTGTTACGAGCGGATTCGGCCGTACGGATTGAAAGAGAAAACGTGTCGTTCCGGGAACTGCACGATGACTTTCGTAGCGGATGAAAATTGTCGGGATTCGATGCTTTTCCCGTGAGGAAAGAACGTGGAAGAAGAAGGGACGAATACAGAGATATTTTATCCCGATACTTTGATTGGGTTTCGTTACTGCGTTTCTCGGGAAATTTCTAAAATGTAGGGAAATGGAGGAAACCTGGGAATAGAAGAAACACGAGACTGATGTATAGATTTTCAATTTTCGTGTGCGAGCTCTGAGGAATTTCCGTAATCCGGAAGAAACGAAATTTGCCGCAGGAATTGATAAAAGCAGACGATAGGAGAGTAAAAAATTCAATATTTGCACTTTCCGTTTTTAGATTTTTATGTAGATAAAGCGTTACGTTGACTGAACATTCCATCGATGGACTTTACTTGCACGCTTACAGCCTTATTTGAGTTTTACGAACACTAAATTCGAGAAATTTTCGCTTTCTATACAGTTATCGAAAGGCGGTGTGTAACGTAGCTGATGAAATTTTGATCAGTAAATATGTTTTGTAAGTAGATCATCGTACTGTCGTTAGACATCGCGGCTCGTACCGATGCTTAATGGAAAAACTTTCAACGAACAGTTTTTCTGTACAAGTTGGTGATTTGTTTCAGACTTCGCATAATTTTTTGACAGAAAAGAATTCAATCTTGAAAATGAGATTGTAGAGACACGGGAAAGGTATTTTTTAAATTCTATAGCGACGACGTAAATGAATTGTTAGATAAAATATAGTCATAAGTAGTAGCAAGATATTATACTGAAGATTAATCTTTTTCCATTGGAAAAGAAGAACAGAATATGATAAATTTCAGAAACAGAAATTTGATAAATTTCGCATGAGGAATAATAAGCAAATGAGATATTGTTTCCAGAATTTGTCGAAAAGTCTTCAAAAAGAAGATACATAGAGATACTTCCAGATAATAAATCTAAGACGAATCTTTTAGTAAGCGTGCAAATGTCAGACGAAAAAGGGAGAAAAGTCTGGCAGATCGGTTCAGGATCATTTCGTGGGAACGTTTGTGCCTTTTATAGGGGTGCCAGGTTTATCGCAAAAAAAAGTGTTCTTGGTCGTATCTGCGGTCATTGGAAAAAACGGCAGTGAAGTTTTTCGCTCGTTTTTCCGGCTTCATTGGCAATACAAATCAGACGAAAAGATCTTTTCATGCTTTTTATCTTGAGAAACTTTCAGTTGCAAAACTGAGAAAGTTTTCTTTTTTTAATTTCTTCGTACCATTACATACAGTATCACACGAGATTACTAAATAAAAGATTTCGTTACTAGTAAAAACCTTTTATTATATTGATCGTATTCATTAGATTGTATTATAATATGTGTTTTACAATACATTTTAAAATTTCATTACCATCACAACACAACACGATCGTCACGTTGTTATATCGAAAGAAATTGGAAAACATACACAGAAATTACAAGCTATTTTTCGTTTTCGATTATTCGTTACATTAATAAACCTCGATATTCATTAAATTCACTATTACCACTAATCATATGTTTCGTATGATTATTCATTCTGCGTACCAATTCTTTACAAAGTACATGTTCGTAGTAAATGTTTTATAGCTTCTATGAATTTTACTTCAAAATCTGCCAACATAATTAGAACAGTCGTGTTTGGTTACAGTGCTAATAAAGTTTCAAACAGTTCTGTATGACGCACATAATGTGTCACTGAAACTTTTCTATAGTAAAAGTTCAAACACTTTTTTGGGTCGCTGTATATATTTTCCACTTAAACATCTTAAAAGTTTTTGATATTTTTCCTTCATATCGGATAAGGATTGAAACTTCTCTAAAAATTGTTGGCGAAATATCGACGCTCTCGTAACTCTCCTTCAAAGTGGCTTTTCTTTGCTTTTAAATAGATCCACGGTACGTCGATGTCGCTTTTTTCAAGAAGCTTTCAAACACAGCAACGTAATCGACTGATTTATGAAACTCTGCCACGTGTGCACTACTCTCTCTATTCCAAACCCAGGGAAAAACTGAACGAAGATAAGCTTCATCTGCGGCCTGATGTGGGATTTAGGGGATGAAGTAGGACAGCACGAATGAAAGGTCAATGTATGATTCCTCTCACGTCGAGCACGTCTCGAGATCTTCCATACGCTGCTGTCGAAAAACCAAATCGAGTTTTTTCACGGCATTCAAGGTGTTTACAAAAATTTCGTCCTCGATGAAAACGGTTTCGTTATTTCATCGTTCATCGAATCAAGTTTTTTTTTTTAGAATATATTTCATATCGTTTTTGCTCGTGTATCGTTTTATCAATCTTTCTCTTACTTACTTTCAAATTTATTCTCTTTTTATTAAAAATTTTGAACCTTTCATTTCCAGAATTATACCTGGGAATATTTAGAAAATTATAGTTCAGTGTGTCTTCGTACCTTTATTAATATAAAAGTATGTATCGTTTTATCAATCTTTCTCTTATTTACCTTTAAATTTATTCTCTTTCTGTTAAAAATTTTGAACCTTTCATTTCCAGAATTATATCTGGAAATATTTAGAAAATTATATTTCAGTGTGTCTTCGTGCCTTTATTAATATAAAAATATGTATCGTTTTATCAATCTTTCTCTTATTTACCTTCAAATTTACTCTCTTTTTGTTAAAAATTTTGAACCTTTCATTTCCAGAATTATACCTGGGAATATTTAGAAAATTATAGTTCAGTGTGTTTTCGTGCCTTTATTAATATAAAAATATTGTATCGTTTTATCAATCTTTCTCTTATTTACCTTCAAATTTACTCTCTTTTTGTTAAAATTTTGAACCTTTCATTTCCAGAATTATACCTAGGAATATTTAGAAAATTACATTTCACTGTGTCTTCGTGCCGTTATTAATAAAAAATAAGATTCCACCGGAATATGAAACTCGGTTGAAAGTTACATACGTGGAACAGAAATTATATAAATTTTGTATTTAGAACTTTAAATTACGCTAGAACTCCATTTGTCTGAACTTTTCGGGCGACAAACAGTTTATAGATTGGAGTTCGTATAATAGGAGTTCACCAACTACCTATTATTTTTTGTTCACATAATAGTAACTCGCGTTCACGTAAATGAATTCAAGCAGAAAAAGTTTACTTAATTGGGCTTTAATTAACTAAAATTTTATTTGCATAAATACAGTTCTACTGTAATAAATAACACCCTTTTTTTATTCCTCCGAATAATCTACTTTTATTTTTTGTCATAATCGATAATTCCAAAAATCCTTGGAATTTAATAGATATCGAAATAATTGATCAGAAGTTTGATACTAATAAATAATGCCATTAATAACAATTAGTTGTTAATGCTATTAATAATAAATAATCATACTGGAACGTGCACAATAGGATATCTTCATTTTCAACGGTAATCGAGAAATAGCCCGCAGACTCATCGAATACATCGCTGCAAGGGAACAAACTTCGATTTATTAATTAACACACAAATCATTTGCTTCGCCGAAATATTCCACAGTTCTGCTGTTTATGCATTTCTCAAAACGATGGAACATAAGCGTCGCCTGGCTTTCAACCGCAATTTAATTGCAGTTAACGAAGCTTCGCTGGCGAACATTGTCTCGCTAACAGCTTGCACGCGAATTATTAGATAACTTTCGGTTCGTGTAAAAGGTGACACCGTAAATTTTGCTGGTTGGAAAGAGTCGATGACTGAACCGCGATAACTGCTTATCACGGCTTTGCAGTAACTCTGTTTCTTCGTTGTTCCTTCTCCCTTGTTTGCTACCTTTGAACCCGAACGAGATATTTCGTATTTTCAATGATGGAAAGGTGCAAGCACATTCACGGTTCGCTTGCGTGTGGATAATTCGTATTGGCATGATACGGATGATCGTGCGACGGCTTAAAGTGTATAACTGTCTGCTTCGAAATAAAATTTTTACAAACATTGCTGGCACAGTTTATTATATATTAAGATCTACTCAGTGTGTCAAAGTAACAAGTTCCGATTTTTTTTTAGGATTTTCTGTTTTTTAGAATTACGTATTAAAAATATGAAAATAATTTAGACGACATTAATATTGACTACATATACATATATGTCATTTTTATTGTAATCGCGCGTATATGAAGATATTAAGATTGGTTATTTAGTTGCTAGTTGTAGTTTGAAGAATTAATCCGCTATTTTACATTTGTGTAATTTTTGATAGAAACTTTGCTCGACCAGAATCAAATGTCACGTGTTTGCCGACTGAAACATTAGATTACAGAACTTTATTTGTAATATATTGTTTAAATTTTTATTTATTTCCACAGAAACCATAGTGACAAGATGGTAGAAATAATATTTGAAATAAGGTATTTGTGTCACACTGCTAGAAAGAAAAGCTTCGCCACCTTTAATGTAGGCAATGGGAGAGATTTAATAGATTAAAGAAGAATAATGACATTCCTCGGTTACCTATAATTGCGGAAAGGTACGCTTGTGAGCCGCAGCTCGCGTTATTAAAGACTTATTTTACCGTGAGTTATGTCGCAATGTCGTTTAAATGGGTTGTTATAAAAATGGCTTGTTGAAAAAATAAAAGGTGCAGAGGCGGAAAGAAATTTTTCATTATAACAGAATTCCTTTTATACTCGTTGAAACGAATTAACTAGGTTTATTCATCCGTTAACGACATACTTACTTTTTTATTTCCATAACATTAAAATATTCTGCCAAGTTTATATTATATTCCAATATTTATAGTATAATTCCAATTACTATAAATAAATTCAACTAGCATAGTTGGATAAATTCCATAGATTATTCAATTATTAAACTATTAAATTCAACTAAATTCACGTAATATTAAAATCAATTTCAATTAATGTCACCTACGAAAGCGCAGAGCTTGCCGCAACTCGAACAGTTTAAATTTCAATCTATTAAACATAATATCCATTTCACTTCTGATTAATTAAAAAGACTTAAAATCACTAACAGAACAATCAGCTATATTGTTTCTATATATAACGATATTATATATGCCAAGCGTTTTAAAAACTTCTGTGTAAATTAGCCTAAAATATTAAAGGTTAAAATGTAATCATCGCGTGCAACGCTGTTTCCTATTACTTTGATTATCGGATCTTCATAAAGCGTCTATTGTTTCCAATAATATCATTGCTCGAACGTGCGTCGCACCACGACCCGGTTCTTGTATACCATAGAATGAAAATTTAATTCTACGGAGCACAACGTTTGGCCATCAGGAAGAAACGAAAAAGGTGTAGTTAACCTACGCAAATCATATTACGCTAACCTGGACGGCAGCCAGGCGCCATTGGTACAACGACTCGCATATTCCCTTGCTACATGCACAGGGTGTCCAGAGAATACAATTTACGCGTTTAAATGTAGCCAACACAAGCAAACAGCCAGTAAAGAATGTCCCATTAAAATCGGTTTTCCATATCTGTACTTGAATTACAGAATGAACTCGTGCGCAAGACAAGATTAATAGGTGGACTGAAATTACGAAATTAGGACGAGGTTTAAAATGAACAAGATGCAGAATTCTGTTGTAAGGTGTTCAAAAGCGGAATAAAATTGGAAGCTTTATTTCTATGTTATTTATTTAAAAGGAATATAACTGCAAGACAGAAGTTACAGGGATAAATTAGTTTTCATTCCATAGCAGGATCGTGTAGCGACATTGCGTTTTCATAATTATATGGACTGATACAAGTTTCAAGAAAACGAGAATGTATTCATTAACTCGTCGTTTTATCTTAATTATCTCGTCTGCTTTCACTTCCTCAGGAACAGTTCCTCGAATAATTCTTTTCATTTCAACCAAGTCGAGGGAGACGTTTTGCCGTAATTAAACACTACTGAATGTTTGCTCCCGTGTCAACCGAAATCCCTTAGATACTTTAATATCCTTTTTCAACGCCTCTCGTGGAGTCGTATACCCTTGGCTCTTAAAGCATCTATAGCCATAGCAGCCAGCTAAAACGATGCATCTTACTCGCGTCACCGTTGCGCCGTCTTTCGCTCCATTAAGCTGCGGTGCTTTATGAAAATCGTGGGCGTCAGTCTCTGGTGAATTTAATAAATTGAGAGCGCGCGAAAGCAAAAGAGGGGCCGTCGATTTTTGTGTCTTAATTTGATTTTTACGCGGCAACCCACTAAAGACAGATCATCTCTCTTTGAAACCTTTCATATTTTCTATCGGCGGTGTAAATTTCCCATGAAAAAGATTTTATTCCGTGGCAAGTAGAAACAGTCTATGCCCGTCTTATCTGTTTCGTGTACTTTTTTTCGTCGAATACCGTGCGAAAGTTTCACACCATCTAACGAACGAGGATGTTTTACTTTTCATAGAAACGAATAAAAGAATAGTTGATATTATTTTTATTCTATCAGTGCGAACCGGAAAGCTTTAACACGAGTCTTTCTCCGTTGTTATATCAAGTTAATATCGGCTTTATTCAAACGATGACGTTCATTTTTACGGAAAAGTTTCGCAATTCAAACGGCTGTTTTTTCATCTCTTCGTGTTCGCCGTATTTAGTACCACAATGAAACAGTTAATCTAGAAATTAACATTTTCGGTGTATTGAAATCGCGCCTATAGATCAGTTTTGGTAAACTGGAATGTTACATTATCGTATTGGATTGCGTTATTAATAATATCGTTCGTTATTCGTAATGTAACGTTTGTCGTAATCGAATTAATCGTTAAATCGCGATTATGGACTGAGAATATTATATGAATATTGTTATACCGTTATAAATTTCTCAACTTTATTTCTTGTGCATGCGACTAGCGTCCACCTTTTCGAAGAAACAAATTACTGGTTTCCAGAAGTTTGTTAAAACACGTTATAAATTCAGATATTTATAACATTCTCGCTCTTTTTTTTTAATTTCAACTTTGTAGAGTTTATTAGTGTAGCCTTTGAACGACTCGCTGTAAAGTATATTCAAATTGATAGACTGGTTATAAAATTTAATAGCGAAACATCTGCAGGTCCCAGTTCTTCCGTTATGTTTATAATAAAAATACGAAATTGCATAAATATCCCGAGTATATTTGTAGCAAAGGGTGTATCGTGAAATTGCAGAGTATGTAAATGAAATCCAGTCCTGAATTATTCCAAAAGAATGTCACTAATCGCTTACATTATTCAGACAGTGGAGTACTTTTTGCTGGCACTTGTTAGATCAACGACGTCCCCAACGAATTCTTTTATCTTCTAATTTGTCGTGCTGCACCTGACGGGCTCTCAACTTTCTCAATTACTTGCGAAAAGCGTCCTAGATCCTTCTCCTCTTCGCATTCATCCGCGTGAAACTAACTTTCGAATATAAGTAGCTGGGCGTGTTGTGCCCAGGGTTGAATACAAGAGAGAGAAAAAAGGAGGAAAATTAATTCTGCTTTTGAATCCTTTGTGATAAAATTTACACTTTTCGTAGATAAAATGTTTTGATATTTGGCATGTTATTTCCTTTAATTACGTTTCTCGTCATGAACTGAATTAAAAAGCAGTTTCGAGTAATTTAAAATTATTCGAAATTCGTTTGACGAATCCTATTATCTGATATAACTCGAATCAATTTTGATATATTATATTATAACGAACGATAAAGGAAATATCGCTTAATATCGCTTGAAATAAATAACGGATTATTAACTGGAAATATTTAGTCTAATAGACCGTTCTAGGTAACAGGGACAAGTTGAAAAGTTACCTCTCTGTTCTATACCACAGAAAATGCAAACTTTTTGGCACAAATGTGAGCCACGGTAGGTGCAAATGCGTTCAAAGAAGGTTAATGAGGGTCATGCAAATTCCAGATTGCGCTCCAGAATTAAACCGTTTAAAACGAGTAGAGCAAACCTACGTCACTTGGAAATTGTCTATTCAAGCACTGTAATTAACACGATAGAAAAATGTCAAGCGACTAATTATTGTTAATGGAAAACTTATTAGCTAATTAGTTCATACGCATCAAATTACGGGAATTTACATACAAATCACGCGAGATTGATACGTTTCAAGAAGATTTTATATGACGACACGAAGAGATCTCACAAGCCCACGCTTTGCTCCATTTAAATTTCACGAAATTCTGAATGCAAAGAAACAAATTACTGCAATATCAAAAAAGACGATTATTAATCAATCTGATACGATACAACGTAATCCATTCGCTATAAGGCAGGCAAAAAAAATCCATATGTTACTCGACTGAAATTTCACGAAATTCTGGATATAAAAAATAATCTATTCTACTATAAAGAAAGATGATAATTAATAAATCTAATATAACACGAAAAGATTTCTTCGTTATGCAAGAGAAACCAAAAGCATTAAATTTTTTATTCGTCGATGACCGGATGAAATCATATGATAGCAAACTGTATATAAACCGATCCAATAGCCGAATCTTGTCAATCACCAGGATGTCAAACCGAATTGACAAGAAACAAATATAAATGAAACCGCCAATACATTCCATTCTGGTATTCTATATATTCGAACCTCTTCGTATCACAAATTCACTTTCATCCCCTTGAATCGAAATTCTCGGGACGTCAGTGCGGAAACAAAGGGGTCAAGGTTAATCCATACAAAACTATGAGGCGAAATAATTCGCTCTGCGATAGTTAATCGCGGGGAACGAGGAAACAGTGACGACACATCGTGTTGGTGCTAGTAGGTTGGCCCTATAAAGCAGGAAATAGCTTGGCCACAAAGCAAATTGAACGTCGCGGTTAAAGCACGCGTGTCAGGATAACTGATGCACGTAAACTGACGAATCATCCTAGTGATCAATCAGTTATGAAATGAACGGTTATAAAATGAATAAAAAAGAAAAACGAAACATATAAAATGTAGAATGATATTTGTGGACGTTTAAGAGAATTTTAAAAAAGAACGCTACATACGAAGAATACTTAAAAAATGAAACGTTTCAATCTAATTTCCGCCTGTGATTTTCTCTTAGACAACTGCATACGATTAATACATGTCGATAAGAATAATAGTCGATATTAGTTGGTATTAATTGGTACGAATAAAACAAGAATAATCGAAATTTGGTGAAAATTGATCCTACGAAGACATCTGATTTAAACAACCCAAACGTGCCTGTAGGATATGGGGATGTTGGAATAATAATCGAAATATGTATCTTTATTATTATCAACGCATATTAACGATTTATATGGATTTAATGAAGTGCCAGTCGTTCATCGATCTTCAGTTTCAATTTGCAGGTGAAAAATCAACGATGGGGAAACGTTGCTCCACAGTAACGTTGAGAATACAGTCCAGTTTCATTTACCTGAACCTGTTATTTCCTATTTATTGGAAATTTTACTTAATTCCCGATCGACTAGTTGAATTCATTTTTCTCAAAGTAATCTCCTATTACGTGAACGAAAAACAACAGGTTATTGAGATAATTGGTAAGCTATTATGTGAAATCTAATTATATAAGTTGTTTGTCTTCAAACAGGTTCCATGGAGTTCTATTGTGTAACAAAAGCATCAATCTTTCCAACGAATATACCGGGTGACCAAATACTTATGATCGATAATATTGGCTTGGCAACTAAGTGATTGCTGATTTTGTTATTAGGTGGTAATGGCAAAATCCTTTGTCATTTTCAATCCTTTGTCGGGATTTTCTTTTGGAAACTACAATACTAGTCTAGACTTTTTATTATAGCAGTATTTAAATAATAAAACTTACAAGTAGTTGTTTATGATTTAATCCGATTATGTTTGCCCGAGATTTATAACAGTAGGCTTGGGCTCGAAGTGACACGACTGGTCGCTAAACGTAACCACGGTCACGGGATGGACGTTTTTACCTAACAGAGGTATGCAGTAGTTGTATAGCTCTCCTTAAAAATATAGTTGACCCGAGGGGTACAGAGAGGCACAGAGAAGAGTATATAAGTGCAGTTCCACTTGGACTGAGAGAGTTAGTTGAGTTCTACTTGTACTGTGGACAAGTAAATTGAGTTACACTTGAATTGTGGACCAGCGAGCGCAGTTCGACTTAGACTTTGGAAAAAAACTCATTTGCTATCCCGTCGAACGTGGATTCGTTATCGAACCTAAGATCAGTGTCATTAGCATCTCGAGTATCTAATCGCCACGGTTACTTGTCAAATTCTGTAATAATTTCCAGTAAATATCAACTATATTGCATAACAAAAATGACTACTCCAAACGAAGATTCGTTACACGCCCCTAACCTTAATGAGAACTCGACATATACAATATATTTCTACGCATACACGTACGCATTTTCACCCTCATATACATATACTGTATAATGCATTCATACATCGTCATCATTGCCTCGCAAATTTAAACTCGGGATCGATAAATCAAATACAGCGAACAGGAACTGAAATGGATCGTGTTTCCAGCGTCTGGAAAGTATCTTTTCTGATAAAATTAAAAATTAAAAATTAGCCCCAAGGAATGGAATCGCTGTCCTTGGCGGAGTTTCCGTGTTTTCGGCTCGACCTGTCCGCCTCAGGTCTCGCAGATGTAAAAATAGTCGAGTAGTCGCAGCGTGGCGTTGCTACCTAAGAATAATGTGGCCATCCCGATTCCTACTTCGCTCTTCTGGTCGAAAGGGGACGAAAACTCGATGATTTCACGATTCATTGAATTCTCGGAATTGCTTTCCGTAAGAAGAATGACAGTCTGCTAGAAGAATTATCGGATAAGCTGTGGATGATTTTAGGAGTGTTTAGATGAAGTATAGTCGGTGGCTATGTCGTTCTAGTTTCGGATCGGTACTTTAACGCTTGGGGTGGAATTGTCAATTTAGAAGATGGCAACGTCCGTCGTTGTGATGGATCACTGGCTAGTGAACTGAATAGATAGCTTAAACGTCGCGTCGATGATATTTTTGTTGTGGTAGAAGATTGATCAGGGATTTTCTTCTAGATATTTCTGATTTTTAAGATGCGAAAATGGTTAAAAAAATATATACCCCGAGTCGTAAAAGAGCGTTAAGTTAGTACGATAAATATTGAATAGGTGGATTGCTTCGTTTGGTGAAAATTCTTGTAAATTATACGTTGATATTTTGAAGTGGTAAAAAAGAAAATGACGATGATAACGAAGATTTTAGTTTCTATTTTCAATGTTACGAATCCTTAGAACATATAATATGTTTCTTTTGCTAACATGTTATCATCTTCCTTTATTTTGTATCGTATTCCTATTTCCATCGAGTAATTATTTTCCCGGTCGTAACGTTCCAAACGAAGTTCGTAGCTTCGCTGTTTAGCTCCATTAGTCAGGAAGATAATCCCTTAGCATTAAATAATCAGTTTCATTAGCTTCATTGGTTTTTAACTAACCTCTCATAACGATCCAAGCACGACCTGGGATAAGCTGAACGTCGAATAAGGTACAATTATCAGGAATTATGAAATTCCTCGGTGTACGAACGTCTCGAAGATGGCGAAAGAAATTTGTAATTCCACTTTTGGAAAATAATTGTTTCTTTGGAAGCACGCAGTCCTATTTTTCTTCCAAAATATCATCCTTAGAATGTACCAATTAATTTCAACAAATTACGATCACCCTAGATCTTTCGAAAAATTTGAGGAAAATTTTTATTTCTGTTTCATGCTTATCATATGACAGATCGATGTTGAAGGACTTTTGAATTATTTAAAATTATTCATGATCAACTAGTAAACTGTTACTTAAGTTACTGATTCTAATAAATAAACCACAAAATTTTATTCGTTTATGGGAAAGGCACAAAAATGCATAGGATGAACATTATATATTAAAGGGATACGTAAAATATCGAAAGTAGGATATCCCTTCTGCTCATAAAAATATGAATTTGAGTAAATATCAATAATCTACTAATAGATAATAATTACAATAAATATTACTAGTATTCGCTAAATACAAATTAAATTGCACAAAATGATATTTATCTTTGAAATACCCAGCCTAAAAAGAAATGATAAATGTTAAAGGAAATCTATGATGGAATTTTCTAACCACCTTACCAACCACGATAACCGTTGTAACGAGTCGACGCCATTGTGTTACCGTTCTTCGCATCCTTTTACCAGACGAGGCAAAGATAATTTTCGCCTCTTCTCGGTCGATCAGCTTTCGATTCGATCAATTTCCATCCATCTAATCTGCTAAGAAAACGGTGTCATCGTTGTACAATGTTATCAGGGTTCGTTCGTTATTTAAAATATAGTTAATCATGGAACAACGTAGGAGATAATGGTAGTTACCCTAAACATTGCGGCGTTCTTGCGAGCTGCTGCCACCTAGCGAAGAAACCTCGAACATTTTTAAACTGCTGCTACTACCGCGCTGTTTTAAAGAAGTCCGTAGAGAGTAGTTTACCCTCCGTCTCGAGTCACGTAAATTGATTTATAATTTACAAGATGTTTACTCGATCTCTGGGGCTTCGTACAATTAATAATGTTTTCATACGGTACGGTGGTTACAGAAAATATCGGTATGATCTTTGTTTT
The DNA here is from genome assembly GCA_014737365.1 of Bombus soroeensis. Lineage (NCBI taxonomy): Eukaryota > Metazoa > Arthropoda > Insecta > Hymenoptera > Apidae > Bombus > Bombus soroeensis. Next base: position 784,131 of record JACXIL010000263.1, on the reverse strand, counting down.
CTAAGGGAACGTTTCCTCAGGTTCCACGTTTCATTTTTATAATGTGAAATTTCTGTACATATGAAAGTAGCTGAATTGATCAGCGAGTGAATGTTATAATAAATACAATGGTATTTTTTTATTTCTCGTAGTTACTGTATATTAAGTGGATATCTTGTTTAAAGTATATTTTGACAAACGTATGCAAGAAACTTAATATCCTACCGTCTTATGTTATATTCGGATCAGTTTATAGTTCTCGAGCTTGTTGTGTAGTTCTAATGCAATTTACTCGATGAAGCGGATACTTGATTATTCGATAATTAATCGTCTGATTGCTAAGAGCTTTAGCCGTTCGTATTAAACTAAATGCAGGAGTATTAAATCTCTGTGAAATATAGTACCTACACAAGTTTAGTGTAATTTACTTTTTAGCGCTCAATTTTTTGAATACATATATATATAATATAAATTTTACCTTTCTTATGCAAACACTAAATTTTGAGTAAAAAGAAGCATTAAAATAATCATTAACACGAACAATTATCAGATATTACCAAAATTCGTTTACACATCAACTTTATAAAACGATACTTTTAGATACAAATTTCTATTATAACGTGGCAATTACTTTTCTTATGCAAACACTAAATTTTGAGTAGAAAGAAGCATTAAAATAATCATTAACACGAACAATTATCAGATATTACCAAAATTCGTTTACACATCAACTTTATAAAACGATACTTTTAGATACAAATTTCTATTATAACGTGGCAATTACTTTTCTTATGCAAACACTAAATTTTGAGTAGAAAGAAGCATTAAAATAATCATTAACACGAACAATTATCAAATATTATCAAAATTCGTTTGCACATCAACTTTATAAAACGATACTTTTAGATACAAATTTCTATTATAACGTGGCAATTACTTTTCTTATGCAAACACTAAATTTTGAGTAAAAAGAAGCATTAAAATAATCATTAACACGAACAATTATCAAATATTATCAAAATTCGTTTACACATCAACTTTATAAGACGATACTTTTAGATATCAATTTCTATTATTACGTGGCAATTATTTTGCAAAATCATTTTCTTATTATTCTCAACTTTGGAACGTAGCATATGTTTTTCGTTGTTCAACGATAAATAATAACAATTTCTTTTTACTTTTTAATATCGGATATGAAACAAAACATAAAAAAATCTCGTATTCTTGTCTATAAATATATGTATAATATATAGGCACAAAAAGCACGTAAGTAATGCGAGCAAATGAAAAGATGAGACGATACCTAGCCGTTTTCATGCGAATTATAGATTTAATCTGCTTCCAAAGGCAGCCTCCTACCTTTTCCATAAAGCTGAAGCGTTTTTCTCCAATATTTTTTCGTTTACAGAACATTGCACGCACCTCTTCCACTGACTAAAAAAAAAAAAAAAAAGGGATCCGAAGGGCTGGACGTTTCTCATTCAGCCTCGTTCGTCGTGGTTTCCTTTGAGCGAACGTGACGTAATTAAAGGTGCGCCTTTGCGTTAGTTAGGCTGATAGCCCATTAATCGTCGTGCAAGTACGATGTTTGAGTGTTCTTGAAAGGTTTCGCGGGGAAAATGACATTAAAGTCTAGACGTGTTGAAACCTTCCAGCCTGTTTTATAAATTAACGCAGTAATTCGTAATAAAATCCTCGAATAGTTATTACTAAAATCTTTAAGGAATTGAGAATTTCATTAAAATTCATTTTTCGAAGCTGTTACAATTTTACAGAACAGTACTTTCCCAACGATCTAACGTTATTCGAAATTGTTCGAGTGAAATTTGAGTTATCATAGCAAACAAATTTCGTGCAGATGACGGAAAGATACGTCTTCTTTGCGTTACGATTGAAGCATTGACCGCGAGGAAATCTCTTTCTCTGCGTCGTATTGTTCTATTTTGATTTAAAATTGTATTTTAGGAAAATTGGTATCAATATCGAAAGCAGTAACAGAAGAGGCGTATTTTCGCGCGACCGATAGAAAATATATTAAGCAAGAATATAATTATAAATGTAAACCTTAATATCAAGCAATGTTATTATCCTAAATAAGGAAGCAAAATCTCTCAATTCTCCGCTTTGTTTAACAACATCAACAGAGAATATTTCAGCCATGAAAATAATTAAATGACCCTTCATCTCTTGTTTATTATATAAATTCGTTTCGTTCTAAGTCGTATACACTCACAGTATACATATATATATATACATAGATTTTAAATCGCATAAAGTTGTAAGAGCTTGAAACCGTTCGTTACGAAAAAGAAAAGGAAGAGAAGAGAAGGCGCGAGCGGATAGGATTCAACTCGACTAAAGTTCTCGCAGCATCTGAATCATAAATTCCTATTATAGATGGAAGAAGTAAGTATGCTGGTACCACGATGGCAAGTGCAAAACGACGAACGAAAGTAAATATTACTCGAGGCTATAGTATCGGCGCTTAGGCGTGGATACACGCCTTGAAACTTGCAGCCAACTTCTTATCAACGTTTGCCGCTTGTGGCGAGATAGAAAATCAAGATACATTCTAGAAGTTAGGAAAACCGGAGATGAGAACGTGGCGGAAATACAGCGTGTATTTTCCACGTTTTCTGACGACGGGGTTGGCTGTTGTTTCACCGAATGACACTGCACTCTGATTTATATGTCTCTCGCGACCTTTTCGTCGGGATTGCATTTATTTCAAACACGATGTTGGGCCAGAGAAATTGACAATTTAACTGTAAATAAACCGAGCGATGGTTATTACTTTTGTATTTACTCGCGAACAATTAATTGACTTTTATATGGGGAAATTGCACATGCGATCTATTTTAATCTCGAGGTTGTTTAATCGAGGAATATATGAAATTAAAAAATTTTGAAGTTTATACCGAAATGGACTATAGAAAAAATTCGAGACGGTTAATAAGAGGCCAATAAAATTACGAAATTGTGACGCAAGAAAAATATTTCACTTATTGATGTTAAATATTCGCAGATTAAAATAAGTCACGATTCAAGTATAATTCTTCGCATATTGTATTCACTCTTCCAATTTTCTAAGATGAAATTTTATGAATATTCCATATGCTATTCGCGAATCAAATTTTCCAATCGCTCTATCGTTTAATTCCCCTAAATCCAATTGGAATGTATGAAAATTCCACCCAAAAAGAAAAAAGACATAGTGTACAGTGTCAAATTATATCAGCTATAGAAGCTCGAACTATGCTAGTCTAAAATTTCTCATTCAGATTTTAGTACTCAATATGGGCGTTATTAATGGATGCTTGATACATTTATGGTACTTAATATCTGCTATAATGACTATGAACGCCTTGCACTAATAACGTTAGTTTAATATGCTCCATTAAATGATTCCATGCCCATGCATAGGCTGAAATATCAACAATCTCGAATTTATGGAACGTTGTCAAAGTAGAACCCGTAAGGACGCTCGAGGTCCGCTGACCATGAAACTAGGACACTTAATACGACCCACTCTTAGACAGAACCACTGAATATCGATCGTCACGGATTCTCGAAAACGCAAAGATGCCCGAGATTAACCGGCTGTCAGAATCTGTACTCGTGGTCCTTCGGAATCCTAAAATCTCCAAGATCACCGAAGAATCTCGGTATTTTTGACACTTTCTACGCCCACTAAAATTCTTACCACTAATGTGTCATCACGTATGGGGAATCTATGCGAATTTCTCTCTAATGCCGACGCTCTTCCAAAGCTGCGGATTCTCAGATTTCTAGAACATATAGAACGATGTAAGCTTTTATAGAACAATTCAATATATATGAATATAATTCCTATATTTTCTTCTAATATTTCGATATAATAATCTCCTAATAAACGATATAAGTTTTTATAAAACAACTAAATATGTATGAATATAACTCCTATATTTTCTTCTAATAAAAGATATAAGCTTTTATAGAACAACTCAATATGTATGAATATAATTCCTATATTTTCTTCTAATATTTCGATATAATAATTTAGTAAACAATATAAGCTTTTATAGAACAACTAAATATGTATGAATATAATTCCTATATTTGCTCCTAATATTTCGATATAATAATCTCTCAATAAACGATATAAGCTTTTATAGAACAGTTAAATATATATAAATATAATTCCTATATTTGCTCCTAATATTTCGATATAATAATTTAGTAAACAATATAAGCTTTTATAGAACAACTAAATATGTATGAATATAATTCCTATATTTGCTCCTAATATTTCGATATAATAATCTCCCAATAAACGATATAAGCTTTTATAGAACAGTTAAATATATATAAATATAATTCCTATATTTGCTCCTAATATTTCGATATAATAATCTCCCAATAAACGATATAAGCTTTTATAGAACAGTTAAATATATATAAATATAATTCCTATGTTTGCTCCTAATATTTCGATATAATAATCTCTCAATAAACGATATAAGCTTTTATAGAACAATTAAATATATATGAATATAATATTTTCTCCTAATATTTTAATTCTTACTAATAGCAAATAATCACTGTACGCGTTTACACGCTTAACTACGAAGACCAGAATCTACGCGCATACATGGCATGGTTTATGAAGCAGGGTGGCATAGGTGGAAATGTACACTGTGTGGTTGCGCGGTCAGGGTCAAATTTGATACAGATGGTAATCAATCTTAGCCTGATCTAATTTCCACGTGATGCCACTGGTTACTGTTCAGGATCATTTCGATCCAAGGGACAGAGACCAAATACGGCGACCATCTTGATTTTCTAATGAATACAGCAAGAGGAGTTGCTCGTCAGAAGTTACACCAGCGCCTTGACTTTCTTAGTGCCAGGGCAACTATCAAGTTTCCAGTTAAAGTTAAAGTTTTCCAATTTATGACCGTCGCGATGCTGCATCAAAAGTACTGTGAGCTAAATCATATAACATGGGGAAAGTATTATTGAAGTCTGGTTCCCTGCACAGAGGGGCACTTAATTACATCGCTTTGCTTCTCGCGTTGTTCCTTTACAGCGGTTTCAAACGAAAGTATATTAAATTTACTTGTTTTTCGGTGGTTGTTAAAGTGAGGAGTATCGTATAATATATTTTCTTTTACAGTTCATTAAAAAGAAAAAAAATAGGTGGTTGTAATAACAAATTTGACAATAAGACAAACAATATACTCTCGATAAATATTCTCTTAGTTCTGATCATTTGTACGCAGTAAAATCTGCTTCTTCCTCGTTAAAATTATTTCCATTCTGTTTTTAATAATCTTGTTTAAAAACATAAAAATTATATTTACCTACAAACATCATTCACAATGAAAGGATATTAAAGTGATTTTCATTCTGACAGGATACCAAAGTCATCCTCATTCTATTTCTAATAATCTTATTTGAAAATACGTATAAGAATTACGTATTTATAATATAATTACCTATAAATTCCAATTTACCAAATGTCCAGCTGGACAAATTGTAAAGTACACATTAAATAATAAAAACTAAAAAATAAGCTTATAAATTCCGCCATTCACAATTAATTAAAAGGATATTTATCACAATCGTTCCTCCTCCTGTTCTCGTCCTCTTTTGTCCTCCCTGTCTCGTCGAAAATCACAGAGTCCAATGAGGGGAAACGAAAGAGAAAGATTTCAAGAACGATATTTTCCGCAATAGCTCGTTACCTGTCTGACGCGTTTTATCGTCGAAAGATCGGTCCGCTATTGACAAGAGATTTGTAAACCCTTTCTGTGAACGACACGCTCGTTCCTTCAGCTCCTTATCTGACTTTATCGCGGGTATTCTGTACGGCCGATCGAAAAACGAGTACCGCGAAAGTATCGGAGGATATTCTGAGCGTGTAAAAGCAACCTGTACGGGCTCGTCCTTGCGGACAAATTTCATTTTGTCCCGTAAATCGGTCGCGATTGATAAATCTCGTCTTTACACCGGCCATCGTGTTCACTCGCTTTCCTAACCCAGAGTTTCGCCCATTGAGAAATATCTGCTTTTACCAACGGTCATTCATCGGCGATACTCTCGATGGAACCGAAACTCCTTTCACCGTTGCAATCGTAAGTTTTCGTGTCGCAAACTTTCCTCGTACAAGGTAAAAAGACGAGAGAAAAGTATGAGTAATAGAGTAACCATTGAAAGGAAATTCGACGAAAGGAAGAACATGTGGGAGAATAGACCAACGAAAAAGTAAATAGAGTAGGATGAAAGCGAATAAAATATAAAAGAGACTGCAAATGATAAGGTTAATCTGTAGCGTTGGATAAGACGACTGTTTCTTAAGATCGGACTAATCCTGAACGACTAATCTTCGAATCCTGAACTCAAGGGTCAAGTCCATTGTGTTCGCGCGGTGGCATTGAACGTTTGACCTGCGATCCTCCAAGGAATTCTCCAAACGAATACCAGGATATATTCTCTTGAAAAAGTTCCGATCTTTCAGAGATTCAGTGCCACTTTACTCGTTTATCTCGTTCCTTCACGCCACGGAAACCACGGCTGCACCATTACAGGTTATTCGCGTCACGGTTACGGAATTTCGTTCTTTCTCTTTTGCATCGTTGAATACGCGTCTGTGACCGAATATGTTGAACTATTTTTATTGGTTTCTTACAAGAAATTTCACTGAAAATTTTGTCAAATCTGCGTTGCATTTTACGTTTGTCGATTCGACAAATTATTTCTTCGAACGTCGGTATCGTCGATATTAAATGGTTTAAACGGCGAATCGACGAATCGTTTTGACTTAATTGAAATCAAGGGAAAATAAACTGTACACAATTTCGATGAAAATTTAATGTATCGAAGCGAAAATAGATTGAAAACTTGCGCGTGTGTATGACAAATAAACCGCATTTCATTTACATTTGTCCTTACGTTTATTTATCCTATATGTTCCCGACAGATTTCACGTTTCGTCGTATCAGCCGCGTTGTTCGATACATCAATTTTACCGACAAATTGACCTCCCTGAAAATGACATTATATTAAGGGAATTTCATATTCGAGAACCGTGGTACCAGTTCCATTTAACTATCTAACTTTAGAAACTCTCTGAACAACTTTATATTTCGTCGAACGAACCAACGGGAATGTACCTTCTCGTCCTGGCCGGTACTTTCGCTCTCGGTATCGAACTCGACTCGAGAGACAGGAGAATTATGAGAAACCGGCCGAGTTCCAAGCAACTGCGGCGATTCTTCTTTGGAAAATCAGATTCTCGCACGTACCTAGTCCGGCTATTATTCCGGTTTGAAAACGAGCGAGTTTGATTAATTTCTTGCCTGCCTAGCTTTAATCCACTGACAGTTAGCCTAGGAACATTAATCAGGTGTACGATAATTCGCACGGAAGTTCCGAGCAGCTTGGAACAATCATTTTCGCAGGAATTTCGCTGGTCGCAATAAAATCAGCCAAAATTCGACGTATCGTGATATACGATGCTCCTGACGCGTTTGTTCGAGCTTCGTCATTGCAGTTTACTGTACTCGGTTCTTAAGCCATTTTGATGGGATTGATCAAACGTTGCAAGTTGCTTGTTATTTATTGATACGTATGTGTATCCTGTCGGCGCTTGTAGCTTTCAGTAGAATCAATCGATAATACGTCTTCCATGAGAGCGTTCTCACAGTATGATTGTTTTGTCAATTGAAATTAGGAATAAACGAAAGTTCTCAGAGACTTGACGGAAGTTTCGAGACCTTCCTTGCAGGAAATTGTATCATTTTCTTACAAAATATCTGAACTATCTGATTTGTCCAATGTTTCTATCGTCGATCTTCTGAAATCCAATTTGCTAATTTTACAAAGAAAAATTTTTAACGCTCAGAGCCTCTTATCGTTTATACTTCGTACGAAAGTTTCTTCGTCCCCTACATTTTCACTTTAATAGTAAACTTTGACATGCGTTGGATCGCGTTAGAAACATTTCCTTCGTTGCAACCTATCAAATTATTGTCACTGTTGAACATCTTCCAGTTTTCTTCCTAACTATTCGTCTCGCCAAATCGTTACATCTGTCCACAAAATCTTACACGTGGATTATTGTATGTATCTATATACAAGCCATTGATGGACCAATAAAAACGAGGAAAATCAGACCGTGACGTTAATGGTGCTTTCCAATGGGGTTGGCCACCGTTCCAATCTTCCACTCTCCTTTTTGTATCGCTATACGTACCACGCGATTTCTGATAATCGATTCCTATCAGTGGCTCGGTTAGGGATCGACGCATTCTCGAGCCAATTTTCTTGTTTCCCTTTTTTCCCTCCCATTTGTACCGCAGCTCAGCGTCGTAAAGTGTACCGATATCGACGTTTTTATTCTCATAAGGTGGGCCAAACCCGATATCGGCGTTCTCGTTAATGTACCTTTGTAAAAGTATCGCCTTGTTGGGTAAATGAAGCCGACATTGTTTCGTGACACGTGAAAAGTATATCCAATTCGTTTCTCGTGCACCGTGAGTCGAGAGGTTCTTCTTGCGAAGGATCTAAAAGCTATTTAAACCTTTTTTATGTCTACCGATTACATCTTGACGGATTCTATCAATTTTCGATAAAATGTTGTTCCTATTTCGTTATCTAATTAGACTGGATTTCGAGAAGAATAATTTAAATAATTTTTTCTAGAATAAGAACTTGTAACGATTCTTTCGGATGTAATCGTTATTTTTGTTAAGCACGTCGAATTACAAACTGTCTGAATCTACCTACGCTGTCGTAAATTAATTCTGAACCGGAAATTAATTCTCAACTGGAAATTATTCGATACAATCTAAATATAGAATTATTAAGAACGGGCTATTTGCGATCTTTCTCTTTCGAAGAACTAGTTTCATTCTGTACAATGTTGGTAACTTTCCGAGTGTTGCTGGAGACAGCTCATTTAACATTCTAACAGCCGTCGTCTGATAAATTTATTTCTTCCGAAATTAATTCTATTCTCCTTGGTTAAAATAATTCTTCTCATATCTACACTTGCGAACATTTTTCATTACCGAACGACATTCTGATAAGCTCGTTTCTTTCAAAATGAATTCTATTTTACTCAATCATCGCGATTCCTTCCAAAGCTTATGATAAGATAGTTCCAAACTCATGGTAAAAGAGCTTCACTGAGTAACTTTATGGTAAAATTATTGAAATTTTTCAACCTGCTTTTTCGATGAACAAATTTCCATTTTCGTTCCTCTATTCTTCCATTCTTCTCATAAATCGTTCCTCTTGTCAATATTTGTTATTATCTTCCAGTTATATCAAGGCACTGTAATACGGTGGTACGTAAGTGCGGTGAAATTACCACTATAATCAGAGTCAATTAAACGAGCACGTAAATGCAGGCGCGCGTACGCACATATTTGCTCGACGAGATGCGAGTTTAACGATGCTTCGGTGAGACTTTAACGCCGCATATAAATTCCTTTTTAGCTTGCCATTATCTTCTGTTTATCGACGTAATTCTTCATCTGATCGATAACGTGGAAATATTTCGTTGCAAATCAGAATTTCGTTTATGAAATAATAAGGCAATGAAAATTATATTCGATAACAAAATAGGATGCAAGATGCGTTAGTTGCATTTATCGAACATATATCACTTGGAAGGCGACAAAACGTTCAGCACGAAATATAAGCACCGAGAATAATAAGAAGATTAAAAAGAAAACACCCCACTGACCTCACTAAAGAAATAAAATAATCAAACTCGAAGATGTTATTTAACGATTAAGTTAGAAAAATTTACCAAACGTCCAGCTGGGCAAATTGTAAAGTACAAATTAAATAATAAAAAAAATAGGAAAAAAGAATAATAAAACTCCGACTTAACAGCAAATGATATATAAAACGCTGACATTCCTGAAGGATTAAGCTTCGTTCTTATGAAACATGTTTCACTATCTACTGTCTGAATCTACTTACGGAGTCTTTGTAAATTAATTGTGGACCAGAAGTAACCTGACGCTAATTCGATAACAATTGAATGACGCAACTTTTATTTAGAATTCTTAATTCTCTGAAAAACGGTTTTCTTTTCGTATGCTTTGTCTCTTCGTTAATTAACCCTCTTTACACAACTCTGTAATTCCCGATGGCCGTACATCTCCAATTAAACGATAGTTGATCGAAAATAGTTGGTCTAAACGTTTCTTTCACGCCTCCAAGTAATTAAGACCAAATTAAGACATCGATAAATCAACATTTTTACCTTTATCGATTTACCGACAAATATTTTTCTTTGGCCGATAAAATTCTAGCATTTTTTCATTAGATGGGATGATAAATTGTATGATGACCGTACGAAAACTATTGTTTATTTTCCTTTCGTGCTTTAATATGAAGGTGTCACGAGAGATTAACTAAGATCGTAAGATTGATCTACAGATCACAATAACGACTATCTGCCATAGCTAATAAGCAACAGCCTGATAAAGGGGACGATCCGCCGCTAAATTGATTGGAATTTAATCGCGAACAGCGTATTAATTACGACCGATCAATACGTGAAACGACGCCTTTTTGAACGAATTTTTATCTTCGAGAATAGACGCTTTGCTAGTTTTGATGAATTTATAAACGAACGATTTAATTGCATATGAAAAATGTTCTGAATTTGCTCTATTTTGTGCATTAGTAATTTCATTTCGTACGTTTTGTTTGGATATAATAAAAATTGTACGAGTCCACAGATAGCTATGTAATAATTTCTTTTTATTACTGTTTTAATTTATGATATTATTTCTTTGCACACAGCGAATGACAAAGGAAATATTTATGCCTCTTTTGAAACTTATGATTATCTTTTAACCTTCTTAATCAAATGGGTTTAAACGTGCGAGTAGGGTACGATGTGGTAGTATATTTTGTATTAAGAAAGTGAAAGAAAAATTAGATTAGAAATTAGAAATTAAGAAAAAAAAACACACACGGGGAAAATGGCAAAATGAGACGAATATAAAAAAATTGAATCGATTGTTCGTGTTCTCGTGGATATGACACGTGAGAAGTTGTCACGCGGGTATATTCCAAAATTTATTTTTATTCTCATCACGGTAGATTATACAAGACAGAGAATGAGTCGTTTAAAACAGAATACGACGTAATTCCATATCGTTTTACGTTCCAAATATAAGAAAACACGAGATATTTGATGATCGATCCTTTTCGTCTTTCTGCGCCAACTAAGCAGAGGAAATGGTATAAATTTGAACGTTGCAAACCATTTAATCTCCTTTAAATCTCGACCATTTGTTCGAACGTAGACTCCAGAGTCTAAGCTTGAATCTGTAGAAACTGAAGAAAGAATATCGTCTTTGAATAATAAATAAATTCTTTGGAAGCAAAATCACAGTTTCACCTTACGAGAAAAATTAAGATGTTTAAACCGACGTTGAATAATAACGAGAATATGGACCGTTATATGTGGTTTCAGTTATAGTACCAATTTATCTCGTTGGGGTAACGAGTTTTTGGAAACAAAAAGGTCCATTGTATGGATATAAAATATAGGTATAGTACGTGTAACAATACGATGTTATTAAATTTTCGGTGAGAAGAATTTGACCAATGTGTGATTCGCTAAATTGAACAGACAGTGTGACCGGTATTGTTTGACCGTCATTGTATTTTCACGAGACGTAAGTATAAAGCTGACGTTATACGAGGCAATTTGAAAATCAGCATTTAGTAATAAAAGCATATTTTCATATAACTCTCCATAAAACAATAGCCGAGTTCAATTATAACAGATATATCAATTATTGAATAAATTTTTCGACAACCATCGTTCTAAATAAAATAAATGTATACATGGAAATGAAAACACGTATAAAACCGAAATATCGTTGATACGATATTTTGTTAAATCCAATAAGAATTTTTATAATATTTGCACCTTTAGATTATAATAATCCGATCGAAACACGAATCCATATGTACACCATAATTTCTTCGTTATTTCCTTTTCACTGTTACAAATTATTCTCAAAAACTGTCCCCTCCTCCCACACACATACACACACACACACACACACACACAAGTAGATTATCTCGCGAAAGAACAAGATTCCGATTGATTAATCGTCTTCTCCAAATCTACATCAATTATCGTATTTTTAGTAGCTACGTCTTACACCATTTCGTCGCGTTTACTCTCATCTGACACATTTCTCCTGTCGTCCGATCCTTGCAATCTGTTAGATCGTCAATCAGACCTGTTTCCATAAGCCCGGACAGACAAACTGATTCGGATTATACATCGGAAACCACGTATTGCAATGGATTATAGGCAGAGTCAACATTCGTGGGACCACTGGTCCAACGGAAACAGGTTCTCCGCCGTTCATGCGAAATTCGAAATTTAGAATAGAGATGACGTGAAACAGGCGAATTTCAGGGAATTTCACAAAGGAGAAAGAGACGTATTAAAGAAGGGCGCTATCGATCGGAAAGATCGAGGGACGATAAGAGTTCGAAGCAGAGACGCGTTCGCCGCGAAGGGATGAAACGCGTTGGTCCGGACATAGCAACGCAATAAATCGTTGCCGTACGTTACATCCTGTGCAAGGGAAGTGGGAGGGAGGTGTGAAAGTAGAACAGCAATGGCTCGACGACGACAAAGCTGCAGTGATAAAGTGGATTTGCATGAAATCTCGTGTATCTCGCTAGAGAATTTTAGCGGTCTGGCGCTGGAAAAGGTATTCCTAGGCATCATTATGAATATTTCCTGCAGGAATATCCAGTTTTCGTGCTACGACGTAGGAACGTGATTTCGTGGTCGTTTTTGGTGCTCTTCTGTAGGGTGGAACGGAAGTTTTTATTCAAACGCACGGAGAAGGGGATGAAGAATATAAAGAGGGATAGCCAGGGTTTAGATTTGTGGGGTCAAGAAACTTTGACGGATGGTAAGGAACCACGAGGAGGAAAAGATTTTCATCGCGATTAGGAACTGCGTGAGAATTTATTGAAAACGATTCGATGGTGTTTCAACTGTGTCTATTTTAAGAGAAATATAAAAGTTTCGTGTTTGGTGGAGTAGTAGTGGAAGGCAATTTGGTCTATCACATCGAATGGCATTTTAGTCGTCGATCGTCGAGCGAGGGAGTGTGTAGTTTCTGTTGAAATGGTTTTATATTCCTTTCAGTTTTAAAATATGATATCAATTGAAGTACTGAAGACGATAATCAGTCGATAATATGATTAAATATTTGGTTTCATTTGGTATAGCATTGAAAGATGGTGAACCATAGTTAGCTTTTCTAACAGCTTCTTTTGCATGTATTGAAATTTTCCATGATTTTTGTGATTTATGTAGTAGATGCTTTAACTTCAATATCTTCGATTTTATATGTATGTACATCGCTTTGAAAATTTGATTGGTAAATGCTATCGTAAAATATTAAACTCGACGAAGAACTTAATTATTCTTTTCACGAAATTCTCCCCTGAAATGTAACGAAATTCGACTCTAATAGCATTGAACGTAGAAACGTTATTTCAGTCTTTTTTACATATACTGTCGTAATAAAAGCAAGATGTGAAGGAATCTGCCGAATGAAAATCCTGGCTTAATTTTTAAAGAAGCATCGAGTATACTACAGTTTCTTCTCAGTTTGTGCACAAAAGAATATTTTAAAATTATCCCTTGATCTTCCACTGTGATAATTTTCAACGACGTTTCACTTCAAACTTCTCGAAAATCCCCTTCTCATCACCTTTATGAAATGCATTGGAAAGCTACTTCATACTTATTTACATTTCCCTGGAATTGGAGTAATTAAACCGGCCAGAAAAAGAAAACGAACATCCTGGCGGATAATTACGATTCGTAAAATACAAGTTTGACGCATCCTATCGCCAACTAAATTGCCAACCGTAGTAAACAACTAACGACACGCGGTTCCGCTCGAAAAGAATTAACCACGAATTGGCCGGAAATTACCAGACTTTAATCGTGAACGCAACGATCTCTCGTTTAATTCGTTTCCATCGCGGATATTACGTGCTCGTATTCGGCAAACGACCTTGCCACAGCTTTTTCGAATTTTTAAGTGGCGCAACTCGTTCGTACAATACAGCGCTCGATCAATCTATCCGCCGTTATCCATTTTCGATCGTTGTTCTTTCACGAATTCTCTTTTAGAATATTGTATGGACGATATTCGAATATTTGCGCTCATTAAATATGCCGTTTCTGATAACAGCTACGCCTTTGAGATCCACTTTAACGCTCGATGACTGTGCAATTGCTTCGTACAAGCGATATTATGCGCATATCAAGTGCGTGTTGGGCAAAATCAACACAGATTCCAGGTCAATGGAACGCAGAGCGTCTTAATTCCGTTGCGATGCGCGGTTATGTGAGAATTTGCTTGTTAATGTTAACGCTTTCGTCATGAGGCACGCCGATTGGTATTTCGTGTAAAGTAATCACATTTCATATATATTGTTGTTATGAATTGTGGATCTTTATTGTCGAAATAATGGTATAGGAACACTAAATTTATAAATTTATAATTATATTCAAATAGTAATATATTTGTCGGGTTAACATTAGGATCGGGGACGTCTAATGAATGTTCACTCCAATTGGCCATCGTTCTTATGCAATATAAACGGTATTTAACGATATAAGTAGGAATATTTCATAATGTAGCAAGTAACCGTGGCGATTAGATACTGGAGATGTCGATGGCAATTTACTTAGGTTTCGATGACGAATATGATTTCTTTCACAGGATAAGTAGTACTGAACTTCCTGGCTCACGATGTCGCTGTCACTTGACGTCATGCTACACAGTACGAGTAGAACGTATCTGACTGAATCCCAGTCCTGGTGGAGCTGCTCTTATATACTCCTCTCTGTACCCCCACCCCTCGGGTCAATCTTTGTTTTTAAGGAACGATTATTAATTACTACGTACCTCTGTGAGGCACCTGTCCCTCCCGTGACCATGGCCATGTTATGTCGCTTCCAGCCCAAGCCCATTGTCATAATTCTCAGGTACCCACAATCATAAACGACTATTTCTAAGTTTTATTATTTAAATACGGCTAAAGTATTGGGGTCCTTCCCAAACATACCAAAAGGAGGGCGCCGATGTCTTTTCATCTCCGACATATTTAATAGATTAACAATTTCAAGGATATTCATCGATACACACTTGCACGCGTCTCAGCACCTTCTTTGTCTCACCTTCTTCCATACCAGACTGTTAACTAACTGAACAGTTTACATTCCTTTGTTTTCGAGCCGCCGCGCACACACATACTTCCGCACACACATATGTACATACATGTATCACCACCGCACGGCTAATCTATTCTAGCACATAAAATTATACATATCTCAATAATTGTAACGTACAAATATGATATTATAGGTATTTTAATTCTTATTTACATATTTTAGGTATTAGATATTATAGGTAATTTGAATACTTCCAATTAAATGATATGGGTAATATAATAGGTAATAATGGCTGTTTGATACACTCTCAAATGTTCATATCGATGCTTAGTTAATTTAGGGGATACTATTCGAATGTAATTATTCACAACGAAAGCATCTTGTCGGTAGATCGTATTCACAAAGTCGTGCAAGTTTTTAGAACGGCTTTTGTGTTTATTTGGATTGAAAACTGATGGTTCTTTTGAAGGTAATCGTGATCAACAAATTAAACGCAGAAGTCAGGCAGAAATATATTTTCGATACTCGCAGATAAAAACATCCTTTTCCTACGAAAGTTATAAAAGCGTAGAGACTTTTTCTGTGTTCTCTAGACTGTGCCTAACACATATCGTACAATTCGCGAATTTTTCCAATATAGAAGAGAACCGTATCCGTTTATATATATCTCCTGGAAAACAGAAGTTTTCCTGCAATTTATATAACTGGAAATCTTATAAGAACTTTCCGTTCATACGATAGGAGTTCACGTTCACATAAGTAGACTCGATTAAATAAAATGAATCAACGAAGTTAAATAAAATAAGTAGACTCAAGTAACAGTTGATTTAATGGACCAGAGTAAAATTCAGTTTGATTGAATGGAATACGTGTAAATGGAGCTCCATAATAATAATTATTTTCTTATACTCTAGTTAGATATACTGTAAGTATTGGAGATTCGCATACGAAATAGGAATTAATGATAATGGAATTTTAAAGGAAGACTTTTCTAATAATTCATGCTAATTGTAAATACGTCTGTAGAGTTTTACGATATAAAAATATAGCTTCGTTGGGAATTATTTCTTAATAGATGGTACAGATGAAAATCAGATCAGCGGTAAAATTATAAATTAATTGCAATATCAATTTGATGAGGGATTTTGCGATGAAGATGTGTCGCGATTTATATTTGAATATTTTTCGTGAAACACCCAGTCCAAAAGCTACTCCATATTCATATTTTTATGCAACAGAACGAAAGTAGAATTTTTATAAAAATAAAATAAAAAATAAAATGGAAATAAAAGAAAATGTTTACTCTGTAGGAAGGAAGAGGAGACAAATAATGGATTAAAAAATTGACAGAACGAAACAAGCTGCTACTTTCGATTCATTGTCGTTATTATCTGCACTGCACACACTGTAGTTTTATTTTGTGACAAACATATGTATCGCGAATCCTCGCTTCTCGCGTGTCACGATTTTCGAGTGCTGCCCGTATCATGAAACGAAAAAAGGACAGACGATGCCGGACGTTTTAATTAAAGCTTTGTGGAAGGCGCGGCCTTTATTAATTGATCTGATACTGGCTACAAAATTGTAAACACCGAAGTCAGACGAAGAGTTAAAGTGAAATATTACATTGTATCCACCGTGGATGTTTCACTTTGCACGAAAAAAATTAGGAAAATTTTGAAGCGCTTTATTCGGATATCGAGAAATTCCTCGTAACTAGGAATTGTTCTTTCGTTAACAAAAGTAATTCTATTAAATTATCGTGTGTTTATGTTAAACGAATACTATTGTTGAGTGAATGAATATTAATTTTCAAAATCGAGAGGCTACTTTAAATGTGTAAGCTAGAAAAATTTACCAAATGTCCAGTTGGACAAATTGTAAAGTACAAATTAAATAATAAAAAAAAAACTTTAAATGTCTTCTTTCTAAAAATGGATGGTGAATAAAGGTAACTGTAGAAATAAAAGTAAATTAAGAAATATATAATTGAGTCGTTTGACTAGAATTATTTGAAAATGAGAGTCGTGTATCGATCATTAATTTCTGAAGTATTCAACATACCATTTTTCAAGAAAAAAAGAATCACAAAAGTGCAGGATTATTGTATATCAAAATTACGGTATTATAATTAAGAAAACATTGTTAGCTCTACAGAACCAAGATAATTTGATATGTATTGTATAATATATACTTTGAATGCAGTATCGAAAATTTCGTAAACCCATGGGTTATTACGAAATTTGGTTCGATATCTGATCAAATCTACGTTTCACGTCAATAATTCCCAATAATACATACAGACCTTAATTCAATAGTAAATCAGAATCAGGTTCGTAAATTACAGGTAAAATAATTTCCAAGTTACGATTCCTAATATCGATAACTTTGATACATTACAAAGTTCTTTGTATTACGATCTTTAGAATCAGAGTAGAAATATTTCATTACAAAAATTCTACAGTTGATAATTTTTATAACTTTAATACAAATCGTTCTTGCAAATTTTCATAAACAAAACCTATGGTCCACTTTAAAATTAGCAAATCGTAATATCCAGCAAAAGTAATGCATAAATAATTGCAATAGTTTCACAATAAACAGACTACGATGGTAATTTAATAAATAAAATATTAAACCCAGAAATAAAAGCAAATAAATATTCGTATCACTAGGTCTACTATATTATACTGTGGTCTATTAAAAATGAACAACGAAAGAAAAATTTGAAATATTTCATCCGCAGTGAAGGAAATTATAAGACGAAAAAATGTATGAAAACAAAGAACCGCCTAAATAATCCAAAACGAGCATTATACATATACTCGTACGACCAAAATTCCAAGGTGGCTCAAGAAAAGAATACACCCGAGCGATTTTACATGCAAACTCGATCAACGATACATTAAATTAAAACAACACACAGTAATTTTCATTCGAGAATTATTCGTATTGATTACTCAGGAAGTCACATGAATCATACATCTAAAAGTTAAGCTAGGCAACGCATGCTCTCGCGACAAATAATGTATCTGTTTATATTTTATACAGATGAAAAACTACCAACCCATCAATAAAAGTCAATCCTAAAAAAAAAAAATTAATTTTCCAAAGTACTTTCACGTTTTCGCTAATAAATTTCCATATTTTTGGTAATGACGAACTTTCGTAAAAACAAATCACCAACCTGTCGATAAAAATTAATTCTAAAAAACAAATTAATTTTCCAAAGCACTTCTGTATTTTATGTAATGAATTTCCATGTTTTTAGTAAAAACGAACTACAACGCACGAATGAAAGCCAATTCTAGGAAAAAAAAGATTAATTTCCCAAAGTACCTCTGTGTTTTCTATAACGACAGGGAAAAAAAAAGATCTAAAATTTGTTATTTTGACAAGTACAATACTTTCATTGTTAATAAATTCTGAATAGATGCATAGTCTGTTAACGATGCGAATATCATTTATACAAATATATCGCATAAACGCACGATATTAAATATACGCATAGCAAAACATAGTTGTGTTTCCATTTGCTATAATACTTACATTATTAATAAATCCTTGGGTGAGTGTGAGAATGTAAGACAACCACTCGGAACACCTTCCGCAGCCAAGACCCTTTGATTTACGGGCTCTTAGATCCCACAACGTCTTTTCGTCACGGTTTGTCATCCAAAGAACTACTTCCATACACATCTCCCGAAAGCGTGTATCTCTATTTGCCCGCGAAGGAACTATATCCTATCTTCTTGACAGTGTACAACATTTTCTTGGCGGAAGCTGTTCCGTTCCGCTTTCACCGGCATAACAGGAATATTTTATGAGGATCAAGCTATTTCTTCATCTCGTATGCCGTGGAATTTGGATTTCGTAAGACATTCGTGGGGAAATTCTGGCTCAGCTCGTTGAATTCCATCGAAAGCTTCGAGTTCTCGTTAGTAATGGCGGCACTGTAGACAAGAATCGAGCATCCGAAAGTCGATGCCTTTAGAAGCTGATTTCTACGTGGTGGAATTTTCTCGCGTCGCAACGCGATCGGTGAGAATACGGCGTTAGCTTCAAATATTTATGAAGCTACGAATTTTTGTCAAATATATAGAATTTCAGAACATCGCTGGTCTGAAAAATAATCGTAATCTCGCAAATTTTCAATTAAATTCGTCATTATACTTAGAACTGCCTAATTTTTTCAGCGGTTTTTATAACAATTTTATTATTATTATTATTATGTATATAGGTGGAACTTGAAAGGAGCCAAGATATGATTTAATTAATCTATTTGCTTTGTTGCTAATATGTGCCAGTGACCATGAAAATGACTTGGGTCATATTTCTCATGCAGAAATTCTTGCATGTGATTCTATCTCTAGATCGAAATGGCATAAAATAAATTAAAAATTCTACTTCTTTAATTTCTAAACTTACACTATTTTCATAATCACCAGCACGTATCATCGAATATTTCTCTCGTTACTTGTTTAAAGATATGAAATTTTCTTCATCTCCTGAAAAATTACGTTCTCGCGGATATGTCATTGCTTTAAAGAAAGCAGAAAATTAATATACCCGATGCAAAGATTAGCATTCCGCTCATAAATGGGACAAATCTTTGTGAATAACGTTAAGTGCAAAACAAAATCATTGCGCAAGAATATATTTAAAATTTGCGACAAATGAAACGGGAAATTAATAATTTGAAATTCGTCATTCGATTTGCAAATAAAAGTTATAAGGATAGAATCCAATACAAAAGAAAATCTATAGTACAACGAAGAAAATAAAAAAAATGAAAAATACGCTTGCGAAAGTTTATACGCGTGTAATGAATCCATAGAGCAACGTTTTCAAAAATATTCTTCGCTAGATTTTAAAGTCCAATACTTATTTAACTGTACGCATTGTATAAATCAACATTTTCATGTAGTATCATTTTCTTCGAAGTAAAAGATTCTTGTTATCCAAGCATATACGATTAGATGGAGTTTCGTGAAAGTTGGTGGCACAGTTGGTTTGGTAAACGTTCATATCCATAAAGACATACCTGTACTTGACTTTTGCTACGCGCATGGTGCATCTTCTGTACTTTCAGTCTTTCTTTCTCTTCCCTACTTGTTTCGTGCCGCTAAGTGTCCCGAACTTCGTGGTTAATAACTGATGAAGGCTCTAAAAAGGGCGTGTTTATTGCTTCATAAATTCTGAAAGCAGAACAAAATTAATTTATAGCTGAATACATTCACCAGGACGATATTCCCGTAACGTTTAATGAACTCATTGGAAAAATAATTCAACAGAAACGCTCACATTAAATCTTCCATATTCAAAACAATCTTGTACGAATTATTTATTGTATCATGAGGACGAGAAGAAAGAATTAAAAATAATAGTTCTTTAAGAAGACTTCTTACTGAAAAGATCATTCTAAAGCTCAAGAGGAATGTTTCTGCAACTGTTAATCTTGATGAAATTTTTGAAGAGAACACCGAATTTCCTTATCGGAAAAATATTTAACCTACATTTTCTTTATCAAGAATCATCATCACACAGGGGATGGGAACAGCCACCAAAATTGGAGGCCGAAAATATATTTTCTGGAATACGCTATTTACTCGGCACAAAAACAAGTAACAAAGAATATAAAAAATGAAAATAAAACGATAGAAGGGATGCAATTATTTTTCTATCTTCTATTCCTAGGAAATTCACTGAAACTGTTACTACTCGAGAAAAATATGAGAAGAGTTACAAAACGTTCAAGATCAACAGTTGCAAATTATCAACATGAACGGATATATAATAAGGAAAATACATTTTGATTTGTTCGATTCTGTGCTAAAGTAATACAACTAGCAAATGCGCTAGAAAACTGGAAGCCAACACAAACCATCAGAAATAATACAGTTTTTCAAAGAACAATATAAAAGTGGTACAGTGGCTATGAAAATTATTTCTACGTCACTGCCTTCATTATTGCGTTTATACGCTAATTAATTAGATCTGACTGTAACATTTCGTATCACTAGTAATACGATTACAAAAATTTGACGATATCGAAATGAAATGTAGGATCTTTACCTATAACGACGCTTCACTGGAAGGTATGTAAAAAAAAAAAAAAAAATGCGCGTGTTAACACGGATCTCGCTAAAAGTAACCACAAATACAAGCAACCGGCACACGTGCGATTTGCGCTGTAAATTGAATCGTGTCGTGTAACCTGAACGAGACCGGAGTACAAAGAACGAAGTACAAAGGCGAGCCTCCATTTGGGGAAACTGTTGAAACGATAGGGTTGATTCTGACGGAAGTACATTCGATCGCTTTTATTGTAGTGCAAAAACAACGAGGATGAAGTCGTCGTACTCGGTTTGATCGTCATTTCGGGCGACATTGGTTTTAAACAACGACATCGGTTGCTTAGGCATTTTACAACGGTTAATTGTAAAGTCAGTATGCTGGTACAATCAAACGAGGCCATCTGAGACAGATTGGCTTCTCCGCTATGCGGATCTCGAGCAACAAGGCTTCTCGGACAAAGGGATGTCTTTCGAAGGAAACAATGTGGCTTCTCCCTGGACATTCTGCCGCCAAAAAAGTAATTTACGCTTGCATAACTTTGGCATATTTGTTTTTACTTGTTGGAGCTTCACGGTAATGAAACTTGGAGAAAGGCTATTAGCAAAAGATAAACAGTGTTTATAAGTTTTATGATCTTTCAAATTTCCATAATTTTATGTTCAGGGCTTGAAGAACAGATTACGATAGATAAAAATACGATAGATGTTGCAATTTGTAAAATTCGTATAATTACTATTTATCGCGGTTTTCTTCTTTCATTGACGATCTACTTGCAGAGTAACAATTTGAAGTATTAATAAGTGAAGTCA
This sequence comes from Bombus soroeensis, assembly GCA_014737365.1. Taxonomy (NCBI): domain Eukaryota; kingdom Metazoa; phylum Arthropoda; class Insecta; order Hymenoptera; family Apidae; genus Bombus; species Bombus soroeensis. The sequence goes on along the minus strand of JACXIL010000263.1, from coordinate 762,021 downwards.
TTGATTGATTAGATTTCTGAGTCTAAGAACTAGTCTAGGAACGTATTGAAGCGATGTAAATAAAGAAGTACAGGTTTGCAATCCCTAGTACATGAATCTGACAGTGATCGATCCAATACAAATAATTACAGTGCTGCGTAGTTTAATTCCATATGAAAGTTTCAAACGATGTACAGTGATCAATTGCATTTCTTTCAAAAATTGTATGCACGTCGGCTAGTCAACTAATCCTCCTAACCACTCAAAACAGCTCAATTCGTCCGATCCAGTTTCAAATACGATCATTGTATTGTAAAGCTTGCGACTTTGAAGTGGCTCTAAACTCGATTAACTGCGAATTTCATGAATTTTAATACTCGAATGATATTAAAAAATCGTAGCATTAAAAAGATGGCTTTGAAAACACCAAACGTGTCAAGATCCATCCTGAATTCTTTCTGGAATCTGTAACACGTCGAAATTCATGACTCTAAATCCTCGATTATCCCAGTCTAGGTGTCTTAGATCAAGATTTAGGATCCAGTGTCGAAGGTTCAGAGTATTGAACTAGAGAACAGAGGTTCGGAATGTAGGATTTGAAAATTTGAAGTCGACGTCTCCGCGATACTAGAGCCTGTGCTAAGTTTCAGTATTGCAGAATCGTGTACTTTAAGTCTCCTCTTAAGTTCTACTATTAGAGCGGTCTGATGCGTTTTCCACAGATCTAGGTCATGGTATCCGAAGTTTCACGATGCTGCAACTAAGACTGTAGCACTTTAATGTGGTACTTTATAGCACTTTAATATATCCGAAATACGATATACGAAGTCTCTCAATTCTGCAATATTAAAATTGTAATTTTCCTCGTCTCATAATTCTAGCGTGATCCGAACTGGTCTCGCGATTTTGCTGTCGCGAACTAGAAAGTTTTGTGGCGGCATTCAACGACGGAACTTTCCGACGGCTTCGCGACACAAAGCGCTATATCTTCAAAGCGTAAGGCCGACATGCCTAATGTTCCATCCATATCCCTACGATTCTTTCGCCGAATATTCGGAAGAATACATACGCGGCAACTGTCGCGGACATCTAACAAACGCGTGCGTAGTGGGGATATCGAGGGACAACAAAGAAAAGAGTCGGTTGGTTTTGAACGAAAGATTCATTCCCTTCTGAGCTCTGAAGTGTGAAATGTCTAGCGTAATAACGAGGCAAACACATTCAGTAAGCGTGATTGTTAATTGCTGATCGTTAATCGTTGACTGTTGACTGTTGACTGTTGACTGTTGACTGTTGACTGTTGACTGTTGACTGTTGACTGTTGACTGTTGACTGTTGACTGTTGACTGTTGACTGTTGACTGTTGACTGTTGACTGTTGACTGTTGTTGATTGTTGATTGTTTAATAAACCTTTTTTTGTTGAACATCAAGAGTATTTCTTGGGCACTTGCATCCAACACCACCTCAAATTGGTGATTTATAGCGAAAGAGGTGACCGTGATAGTGCCACTGAGATTTCGATCAACGCGAATCTAAGCGTATTTGTGAAATGGCAAATAATAACGAAGGAAGACACACCGAGGCTGCGTTTAGCGGAAGTATAGCCAGTCAATTGGACCGCGTGCCTCCACTAATGCCCCAGAGGATAGGGCTATGTTGCGCGACAGCGGGCATCACGGACGACGATACAAAATTCACTACCCTCATCGGATGCCTCGAGACTCGGTACCTGGAGCGAATCGAGGACATAGTGATGAATCCCCCAGCCACCGAATGATACGACAAACTTAAGAATGAGCTTATTCGCATCCTGGCCGATTCAGACAGTGCAAGAGTAAAAGGGTTGGTGGAAAGCGAAGAGATGGGCGACAGGAAGCTGTTCCAATTCTATCACGACCTAAAAAAACTCGCCAGTTCTTTCACGTCGGACGATTTCATCCTCATGCTTTGGAAGAATCGTCTACCAGCTCGCGTCAGGTACGTCCTGACTGCTGTCGACGACACCAGTGTAGAAAAGTTAATACGGGCAGCTGACCAGATAGAGGAAGCCTATTCAGAGAATGGCCAGCGCCCATCCCCAATAGCAGCCGTCACCGAGCCGTCCGTACAAAATGTGGCAGCAAGCGAACGCGTTTAACGAACAGATAATCCAACTGCGGGGGCAAATAATTGCGTTGAGTCTCGCCAATGCCTGCCCTTCACGACGACGAAGCCACGCGACCTTCCAAGAACGCGGGAAGTGACCCCAGGGAAACGGAATCAGGCGTCCGTAAACGCGGCAAACGATCACCACGAAACGGCGTTTCAAATGTAACTCTGGTTGACGGTTACAAATAACGGCGATAATGTTTTGCCCGGAGTTCGTTTATCTTTGAACCTAGCGAACCAAAAGAACGTTGGTATTCCAAGGCACAACAATATGAGTCTCTCCCGATTCAAATCTTCCGTTGACTCATATGCCGCTACATTTATTTAAATTAGAAACTATCGCTAGAAAATAAACAATAGTTATTCGACTTTTTAAAAAATTTCATTCATATTACGCAAAGTTGCGATATATGAAAAATCGTTTTTATCGCGTGTACAGAAATTTCCACGTGGCACCATTCATTCGAAATCTCCACGTGCATTCTCTGAATTGCGTCTCCCCTCCATTGCTCTAATCCAAACATTCGTGCGATTCTCAATCACCCGTCATTCACACGAATTCTCACTGTGAAAATACCCTCACACTGCGAAAACACTTCCAGCAGCACCCATTACGTGGATCACGAAGTCACGTGTGGGTGCCACTCCAGCCGCCTAACTCAGCCTCAACAATGTCGTCGATATCGAAAGTTGCTGAAACAAAGTAACTTTCCTCGTTGCCCGTGGGACGTCTCGTTAAGAAACGTGTCTGATTCTTCCGTAACTTTGCCACTCGTACGGCATTTTCTTCGCCACCTCTTGAAGAATTCCGACTAAAGGATTTCTATGACTTGCTTTCCGCTCGCTCGCACCATCTTTTACAGTCCTATCGTACGTTCTTTGTACATAGCCACAGACATACGCGTGAACATGTTGAGGACGCGATAGATCAGTCGTTGCCGACGAATCTTCCGTGCTATCGATTGGATTACGCGGGAAATACCCTTTTGTACGACGTTTCCTTTTAACGACATCGAGTTTAAACAGACGTACATTTTTTTTACCTAACAAGGGGAAAAAGTTTGTTGTTTTACGGGATATCGATTGGATATACTTATCGGGAGTAGCTAGTCTTTTCTAACAAACATTGTTCGAATTGTTTGTTCGCGGTTGATTGTTTCTCGCTATCCTTTTTTTCTGAATCTTTCTTTTCTTCTCTCTTTCGGAGAAGTAAAATTTCCAGTTTCAATTAATTACCGCGGACCTAGGCGAATATCGCTAGAAATAAAGAATGGGCTAATGGCTTCCTGAAATCGTACTAGGGTAATAAGTTTCTTTATTTTATGCGAGGGAATTGAATTAGAAGGGACGGGGTTCGTTTAGATCACCTTTAACCGTGTTGCGCTTTTTCCGTACAATTCTACTTTTCTATTACTAAGCAATATCTTAAGTTTGAATAAAAAAAAAAAAAAAATGAAAGAATCTTTACCGATTTCTCGTTTCAATTTCATTGAGACGATAGCAGGTCGAAAGACAAAAATTCGATGGTCACAGCGGAATTAAAGAAGAGCGAATGAAAATAAACCGAACTTTTAAATCTCAGTAATTGTATAATTTTGATTTCAGTGTATATATCTTGAACGAAATTACAAATTTTAATCCCTTAGAAATATCGTTCGCGATAAAAATATTCCGCTCTGAATTTGTGTATAACTTAATTTAAATGATCGAAGATTCGATTGAGAGGTTACATTATATCGTTCGTTCTAAAAGTACATTAAATTCCAGCGATTCCAATTTGAATCATTCGCTATATGCATTTATTGAATTTATACCTATAAACCAACAAGCCGGTTTTATTTTATATCAGAAAAGTATCAGGTTGCACGGAATTCTTTCATCCACTGTATGGTTATTGGTATCCATTTCGAATCGAAAATTGTTTGCGGACCACTTGCAAGTAATCACTTTCTGTGCACAATTTCTATTCGAAATCAATTAATTACCTTTGTACTTGCAAAGTAAACATTCACTTTACAAATTCGAAATTGATCTCGAGCTCATTGTACTTGAGACAAGTTGAAACTTTAATTGTATACGATTTGCAGCTTCTTTCGTTTCGACGTTCATTATATAAATTCTACTAAAACGCGATAAATTCAATATCCGCGTTAAATACCGTGAGATTAAAAAACTTGAACGGGTAAAGACGCCAATATTACATTCTGCGCTCTTGAATATTCATTGAAACTTAGACTCGTACGATATTAAACTTTGGATAAAGGGTTGGAACGATTAGAATGTCTCACCTCGAGATACCGTAAAAGGAATATTCTGAAACTTTCGACCCTGTTAGCATAACGCGTTAAACTTGTGGACAACTTCATATGAATCGATGGTAATTCCAATAAATGATTTTTCTCGTTAAAACAACGCTTAGACCACGTTTTTACATTTCACCTAATTACGCGTAAACAATTTTTGTTAAGTACAATGAAATTTTATTATTACTATTTTTGTGTTATTATTATTAATCTGACGTTTAAAATTCTAAAAAAAAAAAAATCAAATAGGAAGAGTAAATAGATCAAGCGACGAAACGTCCTGCTCATAAATAAATCCCACGATATAACATCAAGGAAGAGAAAGAAATTCTTGAAAAATCTTAAGTCTCGAGAAACCTTTAAACGTAGTAAGATTTTATTATCGTTTTCTCTTTATCGTTATTATTGAAGGAAATATTAAGTAGAAAAGTCACTTTACGAACAAGTATCGCAAAAACTCCGCTGTACGTCTAATATCAACGAATAAGAAGAAGAAATAAAACAAGGAAGATCAAAAGGAATGTCTGAAAGACGGTCATAGAATATTCTCGTAAGAAAATCGCGCTTTTCTTTCTCCTAAGAAATCCAACCCCGATAAGTATCGCGACCAAAGACATCGAAGACGCCTTCGGACTAATCGCGTTTCGGCTGCAAAAGGTTTGAGTTTCAGTCGGTTTGCCCTTGGTGAACCAGCGTTCTACCTTTTTCCGTTCCTTTATAAAAGCATCCACGCCGTATAAAAGTACACCCCTATTTTCTTACGGTAGCATGAAAGTCCCTGGCGAGCTGTTCCACGGACTAGCAGCCCGAGGGGCGAGATTCGAAACGTGAGACTACAATCGACTCTCGGGAGGGATCCACGATGCTTACAAGGTAAATTCTGTCGTCGCAGGGAATTCCACGGGTTTGCAATTGTTCGTTTCGAATATTGTTCCTTCCATGGATTTCTCTGTACATGTGATCCATCGAAAAAGTCTCTAGTTCCTTTAATGGAAATTCCCTTTGCATTTCTGTTTGAGAAGAAGGATTTGAAATTTCGATGAATTCTCGGTGATTGAATAAGGAATTTTCTATAGGTGTATCTTTTTTTTTCTGTGAATATATAAAATATGGAAGTTTTACAAATAAAGTGTTGAATAATTTAAGGACTACTAAACAAAGAAAAATCAAATCAAACCTTGTGCGTATGTGTCTTTTTCCAGGAAAGCGAAAGAATCTGTTCGATACATTTCAACTTTTTAAACGAAATATTGTGAGTATATTTTTCATTATATAGCGGAAGAATCGCATCTATTTAAATGATGAACTTGCAAACCTCGTGATAGAGTTTGTTTTCATAGAATCTAATTAATCTTCGTTCGACGGTAAATCAAAACACCGATCGCTCTTTACAATATTCTTCCTAATATTCATCATAGAATACGTTACTCTGTAAAAGGATGAAAAAATCGACGAGGATCGTCTTCGTTACAGCCTCCACGATTATTTCATAAGCGATAGACGAAAAGACAGATTCTTCTATCTCGTAGAAGTCTTTGTGAAATTTTCTATATATTCCTCTAAAACGATAAGCTCATCCTGTTAACCTTAAAGATCCTATCGCCGAGCGATTAGGTTTTCTTTGATTGCGCAACTTCAAGATAGGTCGTTCCACTGTTCAGAAAATCCCAGAATCTACTTTTGTAATTGAACGGAACATTACGAGATAAGAAAATCTGAAGTAATCCCATGGTTGAATTTCTTGATATAGACGATCTACTTCAGCCATTATATTTATCTTAATCAAAATTTCAAAGAACACTCGATCTTGGTTAAAGGTGCTCGTTTACCAGCATCTTATGATTATTAGTTCCGTCGACGGAGTTGGTTCAACTTTCAGGAAGAAAGTTCGTTGAGAAATGCGTGACGCCTCGACGTCGACACGACTTCTTATTACATTAACATAAAAATTGTGTTTGTAGCGTACGAAAGGATGCGATAGCTGGGCTTCTTCCTTAGGGTTGCCGGCATCTCATATTCCTTTGCTGTGTCAGTAGGCTAGCATACATACATAATGTAATAGATTTAATGCGATTTGTTGAACGGCTGTGCGCTATTATGATAATAAGAATCGAAACTGTTTCAATTCCGGCTTATCTTTGTCATTTGTCATTAACCGCGGATCACCTAAATTTATAAAACTCATTTCGAACGTGTTCTATCGTATTCCGTAAGTTTCTGATTTGGATTCATCAAATTCTAAATTGGAACACTACCAGGGCAAATATTTCTTTACGTTTATAATAGGACTTTTTCAAACGGAATAATTTAACGAAAGAGAAGTACAGATATAAAAATTACATGTTGTATATAGTATATAGGTTGTTTGAGAAACTTTAAATAGAACAAGCAGTTCAATTTTATTAACCTGTTAGTGACAAACGTTGGATTCGGACAACGTTCTATTTTTTACGATTTTACATCATCGAATTCTTCTTTTTAACACTGTTGCTATAAAAAAGGAATTCTAAGGATTTTATTACTCTTTCCACAATCCATTTCTCGTTTCTTCTTGTACCGCTAGATTCGACAATTTTATGTAGTTTGAAGAAATTGAAATATTTAGAAGACTATGAAATATAGATCTTCTAAATCATGCAAATTTCTTTTACGTTTTTATACTTCTATAGCAGACTCTTGTAAGGTATCTTTTATTCCATCCTTTTTTTCCTTCTTTTTTTTTTTACTTTCATAAAACAATATGCAAGCTATTAACTTTATCTAGTTTCTCAATAACATTGTGTTTATGTAACTTTTACGCTTGTTTCTTAATGGAGTATTGTAGATCAGCAACGTCGTCGTTTATCTTTAGGCTACGTTGTTTTACCATTTTTTAATAGTTTGGACAATATTTAACGGCGCTGCAGCGCTAAGACGCTAACTTCGAGTGAAGTGACTCGGAAGTTGGAGCAAGTTCCCGCGAAAGAAGATAATGCTTTCTGTTTTCTTTTAAGCTCTTCCTCGTTCTTAAAGTAGTTCCTGTTTACGCTAAAGCGGTCGACACGAAAGATCAGTCGTGCGATCGGTCGTATCAGAATGATTTTAAAGTATCCCGCAATGCTATCTGATTGTAGGATACTACATATAATAAAGGTTTATACAACTTCTCAACTATCGTAAATTGTACTTAATATTATAATAAAAGTAGCAACGTTTCGCTGAAATACGCGCAAAGTTGGTTGTGTCGATCGAAATTTTCACGTTCTTCGATTTTCTTTTGAACAGTGTTTACGTTTCAGAGTACGTCGGTAGTAACTTATTTAATGTTTCAATCGCTGGCTCGTGAACGTACAAACGTGTTCAGAAACTGAAACGTTAAAAACAACAGGAAAAGCTGACGTAGCGCAGGATTCTTCAAAAGTTTGCGGAAAGTTAGCAGAACTAGCGCTAAAGCGAGTCCGTGGCGACCGATATCGCGTGGATTAGCAAGTTTATGCTACTTAACCAAGGTTAAACAATTCTCGTTCTGGGATTTCCTTCTGGCTCGCTTGTTCCAGTCAATCATTGAATTAATTCGCAGCTATTACATGTTTCATCGCCTTTCCGAACTTCTCTATAGTTTTTATTAAAAGCCTGAATTTTCCAGGTCAGAGATTTGAAATTTCGTTATATGGAAAATTCGCGTTGCCAGTTTGTTCGTTTGTATCTCGCTTTATAACTTTTGAATATTCTTTTATTTTCTTCGCGTCTTTCGAATATTTTTTGATATTTTTCACGTCCTTTGAATATTTTTTCATTTTTTTTTTTTTTTTTTTGTAAACATAAATCACGACATAACGATTTTCTGATATTGTTTTTGTCACAGCGACGTGTCATTTGTGTATCGCTATAATGACGTTGGTACACTAGCTTTTCTCATACATCGTAAATTTTTATTCGAATATCGAAATGATCCTGCATCGTCAGCGATTCTTTTTCGATTGTAATGGTGGTTTCCCGATATTTGAAACATCACTGTGACGAACGTCTGCGTGTTGATTTCCGCAATAAATTTCCCTGAATTGTATGAAACATCTCGCGTCTCCTCGGTAAATATTATTCCGCCTAGTTATTCGCTATGACGAATTTTATTATAATAAACATTTTCTGTTCAAAGAAGAACGATCATTCTTGTGGTGGAGGAAAATTAATAATCATGGTAGAGAAAAACAACGATATTTGTCAAATTATTTTATACAAATAGCTTGGAGAACGTTGTGCATAACGGGACAATAATAATTACCCTGTCACTTTTGATTTTAATTTACTGTCCAATTTACGTCACCAAATTTTCAACGTTTACGTTTTCAACTACCGAAATATGTATTTGCTTTCATCCGTAGAACGCTATCTATCTGATAAGACGGTTTCATTGTTACGGGGTAATGTGAAAGCTCTTAACTAGAAGCGGTAAATTCAGCCTTTAGATCGTCGACAAATCCTATCAGAGTAAT
>JACXIL010000263.1:109178-130820 GCA_014737365.1 Bombus soroeensis | reverse complement strand
CCAAATATATAAATATTAATTTTTCTTATATAGTATGCCATATATGACTTGTTTAATTTTACCGTTGTTCAATGAATGACGATAAAATCTCTTGATTCTGACTACTTTTTTTATAAGTGACGCATGTGATGTTACTTTCCGTTTGTTTTAGATCGGAGACAATGGGTAGCCATTGGAGTGTTGACCGCTATATTGGTGTTTCTAATAATTTTATTTATAATTAAGTGAAGCTCGTTTAATTTCCTAGTTTCCTTAAGAATTTATTGGTTCTTCTTCATAGCATTTAGACGAATGTGTTAAATTCTGTTTTAATAATGAATTATTAATAGCGATATTCTATGATCCATTATAATAAATATTTACAGTTATTATATTTTTGACAGGATAATTATGAATTCCCTTTCCCAATTGCAGGTAATAACTAGATTGAAATATCCGAATATTTTATATATATTATATTGATTTCAACATTTCACAATATTTCAATCTATCTTGTAGGTTTTGGTAGATGATATATTCTTGATATACTAATATTTGGTTAATGATTAATAACATCATATTACATACTCTCCGACGTATTGTTTATTTTGTATTCATATTAAATATGTATCGATATTTTTATAAAAATGTTATATTATACACATATAAAATGCTGCATAATGGTACATATTATAAAATACATTTAAATTTCCGTTTTCCTTTCAATTTTAAAAATGTTTTCCGAATCTTTAATATTTTATAAATAAGTCATACAATGTATTACATTCAATTTTGTATATTAGAAATTAAAACAATTGCTTTCTTTCAAAGGAACTTTTGAAGCTTTCTTAAGACTTAAAAGGAGACTAAAAAGTATGGCAATTACAATAAAATGATTGTATATAGATACTATATACATGTTTGTACATACGTACAAATAAGTTGTATTACAAAAATGTTGAATAAATTGAATAATGTAAATGGCCTGGTAATGATAACGGAAAGATATGTCTACTATATGAAATCTTTGGTATGATGATCATTATTTTAGTCGCTCGTATATATAAGCACATGGTATTAATTTTCAAGAAGAAATGCAAGATCACATTATAAATGATGTGTTAAATAAAATGATTTAAGTGTAAATATACAAATATCATCCTGCTTCTGTGACGATTCACTAGTATAACATTAATTTTATCATAAGTCTGTAATCAAAATATGGTTTATAATTTTTTAAGATAGTTATAATGTATAGTATACATTCTTATTTCAGAAGGATATATAACTAATTTTGCAGTTATTATTTTAAACATATTTTTATGCTTATTTTTTCCTTCAATGCATGTAAGGCACCTCTAACGCTATGAAATAAACTTTTAAGTATAATTTTATATTGTGGTTTAGGGTTCGAGTCGTACACGATTGTTACAGATGGCAGGCAAAACTTTTCTTATATCGTCAATGTTCTCAACTTCCATTCTTAGCCTACTGACCTCATCTTCATAATTCTTTACCCACTGCGTTTGCAAATTTTTTGCATCCGTTAAATTACGAATTCTTTGATCTAGACTTGCAGCTACAATTTCCTTTTCAGCTGCAGCTAAACGTTCTTCTAACGGATTTAAATCAGTATTATCTAAAATAAATACATTCAAATGTATAGCTACTAAAATGTGTAGTTTTAAATAGTGAATTTAATCAAAAAAAGGTACAGATAAATTAAAAAATTATGATACAAAACAATAACGTACCAATTTCCGGTAAATTTTCAAGTTCTTTTATTATTTCAGCTACTTCGGTTAAAGCTTTATCGAGTTGTTGCGATGCTAACGTTACATTAATCTTAGCTAGACTAACTTTATGATTTGCCTAAAAATGATATAATAACATTGTAATTATATTATCATATAGCATAGTTATTACAATAAATAGTACGTGCAACTAATTCCTTACTTCGGTTGTAATATTTGTATCTTGCCCACTTCGTTTCTCGTATTCCTTCATCATGGAATCTGTAATATCAACTCTTTGATGTAATTTTTCAGCTTCGTTTCCTACACGAAGTGCTTCTATTTTAGTTTTATTTGCTTCTGTTCTAATAGTGTTCGCTTTTGCACTAGCTTCCTCAGCATGCGTCTAATATAAACATATTTCGTTTTCAGCGTATAATAAATTATATTATATATTACATATGGGATTAACTGTACTAACCTGAGCATCTTGTGCTATCTCACGCGCACTTTCGGCTTTATATTCAGAACCATTTAATATCTTTTCAGCTTGTGAAGCTTTCTCCTTGGCATCCATGATTAATGATTCAATATTTTTTATATCTTTTAAAGCATCTTGGGCTTTAACGCGCTCTTTCTCTACTTCAGCATGAAATTCTAAAAATAATATTATAATTGAAAAATACATTTATTTCTCCTCTTTAAAGAAAAGATATTATCATTGGTAAAAATACTTGATATGATATATACCACCCAATTTCTGTAATGTTTCCTGAGCTTCTTTTAAAGTCTGATCTCCTCGTTTGACAGCATCATCTACTTTTTCATTTGCTTTATCTAATTCAGCTACAAGTTCGGCAGTGGCCGCTTGCTGATCTTGTACTAACTCTATTAACTCCTCGCTCTTTCTTACTTTCTCTACCATTTCATTTATAAGATTTTCGTTTTGATCTAACAGCAATTGTGCTTGTTCTTTCAATCGTAATCCCTGTAATGTATTTTATTGTCAATATTTATATTATTTTCGGTAACAATAATAGTTGTCATAGTTTAAATTTACCTCATTATTTACGTCTTCAACTTGATTTCTCAATTGCTCGATGTCAACAGGTGGAAGTGCTAAGTCGAGAATCAGTAAATCTATTGCTTCTTGCGAAACTGCGGATGATTTAGTGGCTGCTATACTGGTAAGATTTTTCACCTCGCTCATACGATGCTCTAGTAACTCTAATTTATTTTCTAATCCTCTAATGTCATCACTAAATACAAAATAAATTTTTAGAAAAAATACAATACAGATAAGATGATTTCGGAAACCATTAGTATAAATATTGGTAATAATTACGTTATTATCAATATTCTAAGATAAAGTAAATAAGTACATACGACATGTTAGAATATTTTGCTATAGTTTTTTTTGCGAGACTATAAGCTTCCATTGTTGTATTTCGCGCCTGTTCTGCCAGTGCATGAATCTTTTTCGCTTCATTAACATTTCTGTAAAGTTTGGGCAATATTGATTAGGAAGAAATACTAAAGGTTTATAAAATTATATTACTTACAATTCGGCAAAGAGGCGCGCGTCTTGCGCGATTGAAGTCATTTGTATATTCTGTTGACCAACTTGATCCGCGCGTGATTTCGCTTTTGATAATGCAGTTGCTCCATCTGTGGCTAAATAATCTTCTGTATCCTAGCATATTTAAAATCTGAGTTGAACATCCAATTTTATAAATTTCATATAATATCATATCAATATTATTCTTACGGTTAATTGAGCATGTATTTTATCAAGCACTTTTTCTGCTTCATCAATGTTCATTAAACCTTCCAAAGTAGTTCTATGTGCATCGAAAGCAGTCAGATTCACAGTTTGTGCGATTTCTTCAATTTCATTCAGCTGATCACGTAATTCATCAAGTTGTTCCACCAACGTTTTATTTTCATCTAAAATATTTTTTAAATATAATCTCATTTAAAAAGTATGAATTATTGAATAAATTATACTTACTACCAGATCCTTGTTTAGCAATTTGTAGAAGATTCTTTACTTTATTCTGAACGTTTTTCAATTCTTTTTCAAAGTCCGAATCTTTTATAACTGTCGGACTGCTGTTAATCTTTTTGAGCGTATTTTCTAATTCAGCTAAACGTTCTCTATGGCTATTGGCCGCAGCTTGAACAAGATTGTAACAATCAGGACAATCAACGCATCCATTTTGTCTGTTATGTTTGTTCTCTTTACAACGATCACAGCGTCTTCCTTCTACATTGGGGAAGCACTATAATACAGGATTAATTATTTTAATAAATGCATACAAATTAAATTTTCCATTGTATAGTGTAACATTTTATAAACTTACTGGACATTGTCCACTAGCGTCACATTGCAGGTCTTGAGAACCGATGTTATCACAATCACAAGGCTTGCAACCTTCTCTACTGAATCCATATTGATAAGAAACACATGCATCACAATGTTGTCCAGTAATACCAGGTCTACATTCACATTGACCAGTAACGGCATTGCAAGTACGATTGTAAGATCCTTCAGCATCGCAATTGCAAGGCGTACATCCCTAAAAAATATGTGATTATTTAACTTAGGCAAACAGTAATTATCATACATTATGAAACGATTAGCGGATTGAAATACCTCTCCACTTAGAATATGATAATATCCTTCTTCACATTTATCACAATTTCGGCCGGTTACATGAGGCTTGCAAGTACAATGACCTGTTAATTGTTCACAAGGTGCTACTCTACCATCGCTGAGTTCGACTGTGCCTGGCGGGAAACATTGGCATAGCTTACATCCATCTTCTTTACGATCAGACAATGCGTCTCCGTAATATCCTGTTAAATGTTATAAACATCGTTATTTATAATTTCAAAAAAGTACGTGAAATATATAACAGTTACATTTTACTTACCTGAAAGACATTCTTCACAATGGAAACCAGCTGTATTATTTACACATTTCAAACATTCACCAGTTTCGTGATTGCAATTTCTTACAGCGTTCAAGTCGATATTGTTGTTACAATCGCAAGGCCTACAAGCTATACCCTTTTCAGGATTTCCGAAGTATCCATCCGAACATGTCTCACATCTAGGTCCTAAAACAAAAAATGATATAAATAATAAAACTATTTAAAGACATTGTAGGACTACTCCATACGTTTGCCACTAGAGGTCCACTGATGCTAATGCTTTCTCTTAATCGGTTGCTCTGACTAGTTTCCGATAAATACGTTTTCCAACACGACTTCCTCTATCTCTGTGTCTAAGGCAAGGGCCTGTTAGTTTATCTTATTAAGGAATCCACTAACAAGCCCGGGACGAAACATTTCTTCCTTTAAAGAGATTATTCTTACCTGTTCTACCCAGTGGACATTCAGAACAAATTGGATCAGGATTATTGCCAAGTAATATACAAGGCCCACTGTCAGGGCACGGACATGGTTTACAATCATCAGGTGTACCCTTTAATGGGTGACCGTAATATCCACGTTTACATAATTCACAATTGCTACCAGCCGTATTATGTTCACAAATACACTGCCCTAAAATAAATCGAAAGATATAAATTCTCAGGTTCTAGAATAAATTTCTACATTAATCTTCGTTATAAATTCACTCTAAAAAAGTACCAGTTTCAGCTTCACAAATATCTGCATGATTATTGCAATTGCAAGGGACACAAAGTGCAAAAGGACCACCATTAGGCGGATCATGATGGAATCCAGGTGCACAGGATTCACAAAATTGGCCTACGTAACCATGGGGACATTGACAATGCTCCACCCAATCAGCGGATTCACCTGCAGCTCCACGGAGGGCTGTCTCCAACTTAACATCATCTAAGAATCCTCGACCTGCAGAAAGAAAATTAAATGCATCAGTAACTTCATAAATACAATTTTATCTACGAATCTTAATTAAGATACCTTGATGCGTATAGGTGCCACGAATTTTAATAGCTGTTAAGTTCGATAAAATAGACATGAAAGCTCGAGAGGAAAGGCGAGGTTCCCAACCATAGCTAGGATGTTCATGCAATTTGAAACGATATTCATGTGGCTGAAATAATTTTTTAATAATTAATAAGCCATTGATATGATTACTTCACTGTCTTACTTACTGTCACTGACGGTAAATAATTCTTTTGTCCGAAAATTGGTTGTGTAATTTGTTCTCCATTTCCTCCCTCGAGGATTATATCACGGACAGTGGGTGCTGGACCAGCTTCCCCAATTCTTAGTGTAAATAATAAGTCTTGGTTATAAGATGCACGTTGATCCCCGAGGAATCTATCTGCATTTTTCATCAATAAACAGTATTATACTTTCTATTATAACAGAAATTATAAAGCTTTATTGTGCTTATATGTTGTAAAAATTTTATTCTTTATAATTCTTATCAAAAAATGCAAAGGGTTTATTATGTATTTGTTTTTACCAGGAGCAATAAAATATGCATTGTCTCGGTCCAACGCCGTGGCATATATCGTTTGAGTAAGAGGATCGTAATGAAGTGGTATCGGGTTACCAGCCACGGTAGCTTTCCATCGTTCAGTTCCTCTCACAAACATACTCTCAATTACAACTCTAGAATAGCCAGTCGCTGGTCTGCACACTGAGGAATGTCCGTAACAGAAGCATGGTGTACAACCGAATTCATTATCCATTGCAAGATTGAAAAATCCAGGTTTACATCTATTTATGATAGAAACGGTATTATTACTTAGTTTTTCATCTTTATTATACACGTTATGCTGTTAAAAATATTAACGATATAAATTTACTAACACTCGACATCGCTTCCCTTCAACATTTTCTTTACAGATACAAACACCATTAGTAGGATCACAAGTTGGTGCATTCGCAAGGGAACCGGCTGCGTTACATTCGCAAGAGGTGCAACCGTATGATCCAAAGTTATAATAATTTGCTGCGCAACGATCGCATTTGTCGCCTGTTACACCAGGTTTGCACTGACATTTTCCTTCGCTGTTACATTGTAAACTTCTCGAACCTGTAAAATGGCATCGAATATTTATTCATTTTTTATTTTTAGTAAATATAAAAAGTTTAAATTATTTTAAATATTTTAATCTACTTTTTATAACTCTTTTTTTAAATATATTTCAAATCAATTAATAAATAATAAAAAACTATCAAGATCGCGATGGCGAAGAATGCAACAATTTACCAATTTCGTTGCAGTTACAAGCGACGCAATAACTGTCTTCCGGACGCTGATAGAAATTCTCTCTACAATGTTCGCAATTCGCGCCATCACGATTAGCTCGACAATCCAGGCAGTGACCACCGTGACCAGAAGCCTTGTATAGTTCCTTATCGAAGAAGCATCTCTCTGAATAACCATTGCAGTTACAAGCTGAAAAATAAGGTCACGATATAGATTAAAATAAAATTTAAACAATAATGAATCGCTTGTATATGTATAATAATAAATAATGATAAATTAATATAATGATAAATAATATTATAAAAAATAATTTTGATAGTGTATTATTTGTTTTAATGTGAATAATAACTTTGTCTAGATATTTACTGGATCCTGAATACCACGGAAGAATTCCGTCCCACCGTGATGAAGTACTAATCATCACATTCACAAGTAATAAACATCCGATTAATCTCATTTTAGACGACCAGTTCATTACACAATTTATAAACAAATAAAAAACGAATAATTTTTCTTAATTATTACCACTCTTCATCAGAATTTGAAATTCATTTTGGGAATTAAAAATTGAATAAATGTTCTTATATACTTTTAGTAAATGATCCATAAAAATATAAAATATATAAAAAATTGTTTAACTTGGTACAACATAGTTGCAATAAGTTATAATATATGCATGTTTAAACACTGATAAATATAAATTTTTTTAACAATAAACACCGTTTGTTTACATTGATCCTTCTAAAAGAAATCGTTTACTATAATTACTAATGACATTTAACGATGCAATAATGACGCTTTGTTAATAATAAGTAATATATTTGATTGCACTGAATAAAATCAAGACCATCTTAATTTCTTGTTTGAAAAATTAGCGTCGATACACGATCTAATCAACGCGATGTAATAAATATCTGCTTGTATCGTAGTATCTTGAGCACTGAGCTCGCGATCTACAGAAAAGCTGCATTGTGTGCTCCTGTATTGCCAACAGTCCCCACTTCAGAACAAGCAATGAACGTAAAAGGTAAAGCTGGTTAGGTAATGCCAACGTGATCGTGAACGCGAACTCTCTTCGACTGCTTGGAAAGGTGATACTCGCAATACCGAAGAAATTGTTCTCCCTTGTATAAAATACCTTCATATTCGGTATAACAATATATGCCAATATATTAGATTTATAGCACGCTATTCTATATCAATCTATGTTACAAACAAATAAATAATTATCAGTGATATCAATATTAGAGCTGATACGAGATATATCTGTATCACAAAAAAATTAAAAAAATGTAACAACAATAGAAGTTCTATTTGTTAATTTTACGTTTCGTTGACTTTTTTCAATAAACAACTGATGCACTTAATAATAATCTTTTTTTTTTTTTCTTACTATCTTCTTCTTTCGTAATAAGCAAATGCTTCTTTTATTAATGAGATGACATTGACATTGACAACATATGAATTCTTTTATTACATACTTTTACTAGACTTTAATAAGAGATGAAAAAAATGGGACATAACAGATTTAAATAGAAACTAAATAATAATATGATTATCATAATATGTTTATAACATAATCATATTATCATACGAGTATGTTCTGGTCATCGAATATAGTATCTGAAAACCCGCCGTTTGAAGAGCAGGTTTGTCAAGCCCCACCTACACACTGACCAGGATACTGACCCTTTATTGAAGATATTCTCTTTTCATTTATACCCATGATATACGTGTGTGCGTGTATATGTGTGAATAGTTACACACATATATCTTCGCACTTTCTGCTAATTCATTTCTTAACGATATTTCGCAAAATTACGTTATATAAAGCTATTGCAATACATACGTTTACATTCGTGCGCATCTTTAGTAGTGGCACGCCCCCACGGTGCATCATTATAAAAGGGCAAACACTCGTTGCAATCTGGGCCAGCAGTATTATGCTCGCATCTGTGAATAATTAAATTTTGTCTCTTTGAAATTTGTAGTTGAAAATCATAATATACATATAATAGGTGGAGGAAATTAGTGAAAAGACTGACGCAGCCGCATTTGAATATTTTCTTAAAATCTTAGGTATATGAAATGACACGAAAACCTTTTTATTTTCCATATATGTACGTATTTCCCAATTATTGAACGAAAATTTACAAAATTACGCAGACGTTTTCCGTGTTATTTTATATCCCAGATATTATTGATATTTAATCATCTTTAATCAGCGATAGTATATAACAAGAATATGTATCTCCATACATTATCTTACCTACATACTCTGCGAGTTTTTCCATCCACGCTGGTACTGTTTACGCATTCTCCAGCGTGGCCGTTGCAAGCGCAACGTGCTCCAACGGCGACGTCAGCGATCGCATAGTAGTAGGACTTTAATACATGATCATCGCCAAAAACTTCGTCTCCAAAAGTGTTTAATCTATCCAGAGTGATCCTCAAATCCGTTGCTTGTACCCATTCCTTAAAACAAGGATAGCGTTCGTCATTTACTCATTGTAAGATATATTATTTATAAATCATTTTATTATATAGATTTATATAAATCAGAAGTGAAATCTTTATCATTATATGATCTTTATTAAGCAGAGTCACTGTTAATAAAGAAACGCGATTTTAGCGAAGAATTACGAAATGATAAAATAAAAACTGTACCTGCAATGCTGGATTAGTTTCGAAATTATATGCCGAAGGTCGACCTTCTAGAGTGGAAAATGCAACAGTACCCTTGGTCAAAGGCGATATATCGGAATAGTCGGAAGTACACAATACTCTGGTATCATCTCCCCGTACAGTTTCCTTTAAATCCGGTAAGTCATATGTATCTCTGCAGGTCGCAGAATAGAATTGGAAAGGCTCCCATGGCGATTTTTCGTTCTTCCTCTTGTAAATACCCCAGCTTTCTGGACGCGGCGACTCGAAAAGTGCTCTAACGTAAGTTATATCGAACGTTTTGCCTATAATTATTTAAAAACACTACGTGTGAGAAAACAAGAAAAAATGAAAAAATAGACACATAAATATTTACTATAAATAATTATCATTATTAATAGTACATAATATCAATATTATATAATAAATATTTATATATATAATAACTAAATATTTTTTGAAAAACATGTTTTCAACTATTTGAATGATTGTTTGAACAATATCGAAATTATTAGGAAATAAAGGGATTCTACGCCACTGTAATTCTTCACTATAAAGCCAGCGGGGTGCAAGTGGCTGATTCTTTCCTAAATGAACATGTGGTACACAGACAGAGATTCTAGGTTCTTCACATTTTTGAGGAACTTCCACTATTATCCGGATTCTGGAGACATGCTGTTAAAACTAGTTTACACGCGTATGGTAAAACTATTTCGTAATAAGAATTCGTTTCAAAATATATAACACCATCAATTTTCAATAGAGGAAAATATCATAGCGTTGTAGAAGTACGAAAGGGTATCTTCTAGCGGCATGTACAATTAGCAGATGCTAAAGACGCAACGTTAGCATTTTAATTGAAACAAAAGTTTGTATATCTTATCTCTAACTTTAACAATAAATATTTAAATAATGCATTCCCTGTTTGCATAAGAAAATAACTTCAATTTCGCGTTAAATTTCGATAACAACTTTCACAACTATTTTTAAAGAAAATTTATAAAATATTATAACGGTAAGTAATGATCGTTAAAGAGAAAAGCTTACAAAATAAAATATTAATACAAAAATGAAGGCTCGTTTACATGTATATTTCTCCATCAGTTCGTGGTTCCGAGAATTATCTCATCCCACACGCATCCTCATAGATAAGGATGTGAAGTAAAAAAAGATTAAAAAGGGAGAAATAGAGAGCGACAATCATTGAGGACGTGTTAAAAGTTCATCGCGAATACCGATGAATGAACTGCCTTCCTCTATCTATAGTGTAAGATTCATCGACATTATCTACTATAATTCCGCAACGAATGATCTCAATTAAAACGATCCAAACCACAGCCACATTTCATTTAAACCACAATACTTGATACATCGCGGGCAAATTTTAATACACTGAAACGAACGTTTTATTATGATATCATACATAATGAAACTCATTTATTTTGAACTCCGTTAAATATTGGGAAAAATTTTTGGTTAATGCCCGTTCACATGAGATCCTGTCCATTGAATACACTTATCTGAACGTAAATTTCCATTATATGAACGGAAAATCATAAATAGTGGAGAAAGCCAGTGTATTCTTATTATATATACGGACTGGTAGTTTCGCAGAATTTAGATAAATAGAGCTTTACTATAATTAATGTAGCATCTAGTATGTCATACCTAAATGTAGTGTGAGATTAACTTGATTTGGATATTCGATACCCTCGAACATTGTTTCTGACTGCCACCAAGTTGCATTGTCGTTATTGTCGTGATCGGTAAGGTATAAAGCCTGATGATCTCCGTACTGACATATTTCGCAAGATTTCTTTTGGACCCCCGTCTGTTTACAAAATTCTGTTGGCCGATCTTGACCACACGTGTTCGTTGCTTCCATAAGTACGTTAAATGCCGCATTCTCAAAAGGTGGTATACACCTCTATAACACAGGGCATTTAAGATCATTTCAAAATCAGTTTAAAAGAACCGCAAATTTTTATTGAAACATTAAAAAAATTTCTTAGTTTTATAATTTATATCTTTTTTCCTGCATTGGTTTCTTATTATTACTTTCTTATCCTCATGTTCACAAAAATAAAATTTGGACATTTTTTTTCCTGGAAAAGAAATTTTAAATTTTTTTCTTGAAAAAGAATTTTTGAATTTCTTAATGTTCGAAATGCTAATATACTATAGTAGCTCACACAAATGTTGCAAGACCACCTAGGATGCTAATACTCACATTTCCGTCCCAAGTCGTTGCTACAAAATTATATTTCCTACGGAATTCTTGCAAGGATATATTATCGAAAGAATCTTACTACGTAAATATTGAATTTTAACACTCCTAACAACAAATACGATAGGATGACGTAGAAAATAGGATGAAATATACAGAATTAGTATTTTAGAACTTCTTCGTTCTTTAATACTTAGAGGGTCTATTTAGTTTTATCTCTCCAGCTATCACTGAAAGTTGATGTAACTTCGAACCTTTACTGTGATAACCTAAAGTAGTAATATCGAAAAAAGAAACCGAAATTCTGATGACTAAGAATAAACAGCAGACTGCTCGTATTTATGTTCCTAGAGTAGTATAACTATAGAGAGTGATAGATGCTTAAAAAAGAAATCTCGAAAAATTCAGATTACCATATTGTATGGAACATATAACAAATACATTATAAATTAATATCGAATTATTTAAGTATTTAGTATTTAATAACAATCGAATATAACGTCATTTAACGTGTATTACAAATTATTTTTGTTTTACATCAAAATTTTTCAAAATTATATTTAATAATCATAAAGTTTAATAAAAAATTCATATTAACTGTAATTTTTATTTCGAAAATATAATAAATAATATATTAACAAAAGGAGCACGAACCTGTGGCTTTCCACTGTCATCGTAGCATTTATCTTCGTCTCGATATTTTGGAAATCCACGGTATAGTTCGTCTGAGGGGTCAGGTTCTGCGAATACTGCCACCAAGAGGATTGGAATTAACATTAACATCTTCTTATGTCTTCCTCTAGTCATGTTTCAACCTTTTTCGATGAGTCTTCTTTGTCGTAATTTCGATCCACTTTTATTCGGCAGAGGTAAATCCGTCAAACTCCCACTTTTTTGAATTTTTTTGAAGATTAGAACGAGCACTGATTTTCGATAGGGCCCATCGACAAGAACACCCCCAACAATAATTTTTTATTTTTTTATTGCTGAAACCGCATTCCGCGAACGCTTCTCGCCTTCTTATCTACCTAATGTTCATTAATCTTTGTATTAGCTCTCAGAGTCGTTATTCATTCTCAGTATATTGAACTTGATATAAAAAAAGTTATATATAACTTTTATAAAAGTTAAAAACTATTATCATATTTATAATTTATATTTTTAAATTATGAAATCTTAATAATTAAATTTTTACAATTTAAGTAAGATGTTCTATATCCTATATTCTATTCTATATTTATATATTTTTCTATTAAGAATCAATCACTAAATAAAAAATTAAAAAGAATGGTGAATAGAAATCGCTCAACATAAAATTACCACGTAAAATAAAGACGTTATTAAAATTATGTACGACAATTTTATAGACTATAATATAAGTAATAAAATTGTCTAAATAATTTTTAATTCAAATTAAAATACTTCTATGATATCACACAGGTGGCGTCTGTTTGAATAAAATCGAACTCCACTTTTCACTTTTTTCAAAAATCTTAAAAATTAAAATATTATATTTAACGATACCTCGTTTTAAAAATCTAGGAGATAAATATGCATATATTCTCTACGAATACAAGTTTCAGATCATGAATCATAAACTGCAATTTGAATAAACATTTATAAGTTATAATTTAAAAAGTTAAATTGTCGATTCATATATTTGCACAACTTTATTAAGTATAAAAGTAAAACTTTAACAAAAAAAAATTATCTGTCTTTAATAATCTTTTACTAAAGTAGCAGTAAAATCTCGACATTCACAATCGCATAAATCACAAATTTGCCGCGAAGTGTTCACTAGTATCTTGACCAACAGAATTCACACAAACATCGCGAATTTTGAAAACAGAGAAATGAATTCTTATTCTAACCTCTTCGACCGACGGAGAATTGGAAAACCATGAAGAAAGCCTCTCTCCATGCAACAGCGTAGTGAGAAACTGAACGAGAGGGAGTCCGTGAGTGAGGCTGTGGGAAGTCGAATGTGCCGATGCCAATGTTTGTGGTGGTAACGTGCCGCCACTCCTGGTAGAAAGTGTAGGCCAAGAGAAATATAAGAACCAAATCGTTAGGGTTACATTTCGCATTTTATTATTACCAATATTGTATGCAAATATACAATGACAAATAAGACAATAACATCTTTCTAGATTTTAATTTTTGAATAAAAAAAATTCTTTTAAGAATTTGAAAAAATATATTCTCTTTATATATATATATATATCTGAAAACATATATATATATATATATATATATATATATAGATTTACATTAATTTAGAATGTTTGGTTAAGAATATGATTTATAAGAGATTTTTTATTTTTGTTAGTTGATGTGAAAATTACAGATTATTTGTTAGAGCTCGTGACCAGTATATCTTGTTAGAACGGAAGTGAAAAAGAGATTACTCAGGAAATGATGACTTCTTTCTACTATTATCAATATTGTACTATAATATACTTTAATTTGTTGTTTTTAATTTCTTTAAATAGGATATGTGGAAAAGTAGAGTTTTATTAAAAACATTATTATAAAAATTTGTAAATAATATTGTGTTAATGAGAATGAATGATTGAGGATAACGATGAAAAGAGACGAATACTAAATTGATAACAAATACGATGTGTATTGACAAACTGTTTTATGTATAAAAAAATTGTACAATATTTATAATTCGATATTTATCACTTAGAAAATACTGACAATTTAGACTATTATCTTTTTATCAGGAAATGGGAAATGATAACGCAAGTCCACCCATGCGTTTATATAGTTTTTTAATCAGTAATCGTTTCACTGTCATTAATGTGATTTGATTCACAATTGATAAAAAGTTCAGTTAATTTATAAATGAATACAAGCATATAGGTTTAATATGTTGAATGAAAATAATAAAGAACTGTAGAAGCAATAGAAATATTTAGATATTTGTATAAAAATATAAATGTATGATAAGATATGTTTTTTCTTTAAGATAGCCTTTTACTATATTTACTAGTAGTGATACTAGCATATTATTAAATGTTGCTGAGTTCAGCTAGTATGAAGAGGTACATAAGTTATTATTAACATTTATATGTACATAAAGCAAAACTATATATATGTATGGCATTAGTTATCATCTGAATTATATTTCCGTAACTGCTATTATGATCTTACATGTTCATTGAGTATAACTTAAACATACGTTATATTCATAAAAAATTACATTATGTATATAAGCGTATGAGATATTCCTCCATTTTATCTTATAATATAACAACAAACGCTCTCATATTCGTAAAATACGATATAGAAAATTCTATTCCTAACAGTCAATTTTTTCAACATGAAATAAACATATTAACAATATTTATCAACGCTATTATCTGTTTTATCATAGACAAACGTGTTTTCTTTTGATGAAATAACGTCTGAATTTTTTGATAATTAAAATATTAGTTTTAAATTCATTTCGTTAAATAGCGTACACTACATGCCCCCATCTAAAAGTGTAGAAAGGTGTACCCTCAAATCTCGAAGATTTCTAAACACGTCCTCCGCAGGGATTTCTTTTTGGTTCCCATCATTATCATGTTGAATAAGAATTGCATTCCATTTTGCGTCTTTAGCACCAATGTAGTCATTATTGACAGAATCGCCAATATGTATCGCTTGTTGGGGACTTATGTTGATACTATGTTGTTTCTTTGTTAACCTGAGCGCCTCGTCAAATATCAAAGTATCTGGTTTCTCCACGCCGAAATCGTAGGATGTTAAGACAAAAGAAAAATAAGAACGTATCCTTGTATCCTCGAGTATCGCCTCCAATCTCTCATCGAAATTCGATATTACTCCCAAAATCAGTTCTTTTTTTCTAAGATAGTCCAGTAACTCGATAGTGCCTGGATACTTGTGCCAGCACATACTCGTGCCATAGCATCTTATCAAACTGTTAGCAACCTAAGGGTCATAACGATAAAAAGGGTCATCGATAGTAGGTATGAGTTTGGGTTAAGTTCTTTCGGTAATCATTTTTCTCTTTCTTTTTGATAGCACTTCCTTCATCTTATAATATATATATTTTTATTAATCACGGAAATCCAAATCTGAAGTTAATAAGAATAAAAATATATTCCTTAGATATAAAATTAGTAATAAAATAAGCAGCAGATAATAATGAAATATAAATGATTTGTATTCATTTAAAAGGTTCAATTTTTTTAAACAGGTTTTGTAATACATTTATAATAAATAACACCTTTAAGCCATATCTAGATATGATTAATACTTTCGCAGAACTGTATATAAATGATCGTTTGTTAAAAATTAAATGTGAAAAAATAAAAAAAGATACTTGTTTTATTCATTTCATAGTAAAATATAAATTTCCGACATCGTGATAGTTTTTATCACCTTATCTAAAGTAGCATCCGAAATGTAATTGTGTTGGTCCTTAAAAACACTATGAACTAGTAGTCTCCACCAATTTTCCCATCCGATGCCTGTGTGTTTCCCATAAACAGGATGTTCTAGACTAAGTCTATGAAAACTGTTTTTGAAGCTTCGCGCCAATTTGCGTCGATCAAGTGACAGGCCGTGCTGAGAACCAATTTCGACGTAATCCTCCAATTTCGTCATCAGCAACGTACCAGTGACATCAAAGGTTATTAATCGCGGTCGGATGATCTTTATCATTTTAAAATTTTATCTATAAAGGGAGATACACCAAATATCTAGCTCATTGCTCCTGTGACAACAGTATGCAACCAAAAAAAATAAACACTTGTTTCACGTCACGAACAGTATTACCAATCTCTATTTCGCGTAACAGAGCTTTTTTAACATTTCCAACGCCACCGGAAGTTAACAATAAAATCTTTCGAATTTACATATTTTTAATATATTTAACGTATGAAAACATTGTTTTGATATTACTTGGAACGATCTGATCTTTTTATATGCATTTTCTTTGTAATGCTTTATTATTGTAATATGTTGAATGATTATAACTCTACATTATATTATGTGATATTTAAAAATCAATTTATATTATAAGAACTTAAATTCTATATATAATTATATAAAGAAATTGTATTATAGTAATATTTTGTTTGTAATATTATAATTATAAAATATTGATAAATTCTTATTCATGAAATTTATAAAAATGGTTTGACAAAAATTGTAAGTTATTTAAAAAGTAAGTTGAAAATATACTCACGTATGAAACAATATCGTGAAGAAGCACAAACTGTACAGTAGGTGCATTAGCAAAGCTCATGCACCTCGTGCAGAAACCAGAATAGGTATGACGACTATTTTCACGCCGTTTATCCGTTAACACGTGACATATTCATGAAGAAAACATGATACGGATAATAGTTAAAAATATGCACCTATGATATATTTCTACCATAAATTTTTGATTAAAATTAAGTGAAATTAGAATAATTTTAATATATTATAACATAGTTATAATATAATATTCTTTCTAATCATTAGAATAGTATATATGTGTACATTCATTTGTAGTAATCATTTTTGTATAATATTTATAGTGTTTATGCTTTAAAACACAGTCATACAAATAGGTCTATGCACTCGCTAGAAAAACCCGTCTATCTCTTAAATCGAAAAAGATCAAGATTTCCTTCGGTAAGGTCTCGTTTTGCGTACAGACAGAGATGAGTAGAGTGTTTCTGTTTCTGTCTGAGATATTCATAGCATGTCACGCATGCGCAGAACGAGACTTTTCTTGTCTTCCATGTTGATCTCTCACGACTCAATTTTTCAACGATTCCTTCTATGCTTTCAGTATATGAGTGTCAAGACCTGTTTATATGATCCTGTTAAAAGATGACTTATGTATTATATTTGTCTTGAATACTTAATAACTGGAATACTTGAGTAATTAAATAAATATAATTTGTTAAAACAAAGGCAATTATGGAGATATAAATTTCGAAGTATGTAATAGGTGTTATATAGAAATTGGCAGATTTGTATAAACCTCAATGTTAACTCTTTAATGCTTAAATCTTTTTGTATGAATTCATATCCCCAGGATATATTTCATATTTTCTGCTTTTTTGGCCGAGTATGGAATAGAAAAAATATTTTTACTGGAATAGAGAGATTTACATACCTGATTGTGCAAAAGAATATAAGAGTATAACAATTAATAATAGCAAAAACAATAACAAAAACAATAAAAACAAAATAAGATTCAAAGCTGTCGGAAAGAAATAGCTATATAAAAAAGAAATTCCTGAACGCTGTCTGATCAAAGGACTAAAAAAGTAGATGCGAGAAGCTAGCACAAAAAGCTGCTAAAATTATCATCGTTTATTCACCAAATATACAACAGACAACGTTAGGAAGGCAATATATATATTCTTAACATAAAATATCATAGTTAAAAATCATAGATATCAGTGGATAAAGAAAACAAGCTGCCAGAAAACGAATGTATAATAAATTTGGTGGTTAAGTATGCCTGTACATGTTACGGGTATTAATAAATTAAACTGATAGAACTCATGAATTATCTAAATTTTATCGAAAATGCATATTTTATACGATGCAATGATTCATGAAAAGTTGTATGAATTTTATATATAATATTTTAATCAATATTTAACAATTGGAATAAGTACATAATATTTCTCGCGTGATTTTATTTATCACGCAATAGATAAAAATGTTCATTTAATATGCAATGTACACAAGCATTATTTTATAAGATGCATGTAAATATATTATGTATATTATATATATATATATATATCAGATCGTAGATATAACGTAAAAAACTTCCATTATTTCTATGTACAGTTTTACGTATTTATGTATTGTATATAGACGTGTAAAGATATATATAAATTACAAAACATTACTATTTAGTATCTCTAAGAGTAATGACAATAATATGTGCTCCTTATATTCTCTATTGGTACGTATGGAAAATTGTAAGATCTTATTGCTGTCACTTATAGTTATTTTGTATCGGGAAAAGAAATATCCAGGGGAAGTTTGGCCATTTAACGATCTTTACGCTAATAAAATCTAATTATTGCGCGCGTATAGTTTTTTAGTCGCCCTATCATATACGCATTTGTTTGGCTTTGATTCCGTGATTTAAAAACTTACTTTTTATCACTCTAATTACGCGAAAATTATGAAAATATCCCATTAGTATTGCTAATTGGTTCGTATAAAAAATAAAAAATTAATGATTTAAGAGTGATGTCTTAGAACTTAAGAAGAATGGTTTAGAACTTAATTCGTAGAGCAGGGTTTCTCAAACTTCCTGGTACCGCACCTAACGTCATGAATATTTACGTATGTACTTGTTCGATTAAATTTTGTTTCTGCTCCTTTATATTTTGCTTCAAATTAGAAATTTTTGTTCTTATATTTTTCTTTTTTTTTTATTATTATTAAGTAAGACATGAATACAAAGAATTTCTACAAAAAACTATCATATGGATTCATATATAATATTTTGAGTAAGCATTTTGCACTTTCATTCGATATTCAATTTTCGTTTCTTTCCTAGAACTCTCTTGGTCTTAAGGAAATATATTTTTCACCACAGCGATTTAATTGCACTTTTACAATTTTCATTTCTTTTTTTTTTTTTCGTAAATATGTACGATAAGGTACAGAACTTCATAATTTTTTCAGTCAAATATATTTTAATTCTATAAGCTTATTCTACATAGAAACATTTCATGGAGGGCTGAAAAAGCTGCTCGATTTAATCTCTCAAGATCACCGTCCAGTAAAATACTTGTGACATTCAAATGCAAAATGCTTCGATATCTTAATCTTCTACCTTTTACGAGTTCTCAGTTTTCAATCACGTTTTATGAACTTTATACTCGTTCGATCTACTTTTGAGAATCCCCGCAATAGCGAACTCTCAGTTACAATCGTTCGAACAGCTTGCTGATGCATTTTATAAAAAAAAAAACAGTTTAAATACGTCGTACTGACTAATCATCACAGCGTAACAGTAAAGACGTAAATAATAGTAGTAGTAGCAGTAGTAGTAGTAGCAGTAATAGTAATAATAATAATAATGATAATAATAATAATAATTATAATTATAATAATAGATTCTTTTTTCGTATATCTGTATAAACCAAAAACATAAAAGTAAGAGATACATTTCTTAATATATTGCGCATCCCTTTTAAGTATGTTCTATATTTATATATATATATACGATTTATATTATTTATTTATCTATCAAAATTTGGTATCTCACAGACTTTTCTATATGTGTATATGTATATGTATATAATATATAATATGTAATAGAAGTACGTATCATTTTTGTTTTTCCTTCTTGATATTGATATAATACAAATTCATTGATTCACGATTGGTGTTGATTTGTCGAGTTTACTTTGCTCTTTCTAACGTCACGTCGACGACACATATCGTAAAAAATAAAAAAGAAATAAAGAAAGATATACAATACGTATAAATACAATCTATATTCAAGCTATAAATTTTTCTACAAAAAAAAAAAAGAAAAGAAAGAAGAATCAATCAAGATAAAATATAATTATATGTGCGTTGGACTACGTTAAGAATCACCATGATAATTTCTTGGAGTACAATCGTTATCATTTTACAATTTGCATGACTGATGGATTCCTTAAAAGTAAAATCGTTTTATTACAAAGTTGTACATAGCGAAAGGTGGTATACTTTGCATTTTTTTCAATCGTAGTAATCGACCGTCCCATTAGTTGTGCTGTGTTTTAAAAGGAAACAAACCATGGGATAATCGACCAACGATTTAATACTTCCATGATCATCCTACAATGATTGGAATTGGACATGTTAGTCTAAAATTAATATATATACATATATATATATATATATAATATGTATATATATATATATACATGTATATATATGTATGTATGTACAAATGTTCCATACCGTATGTATACAATAATCATTGCGATAACGAGATACATTTGTTGCGGCAGTCATCGTTTCTTATTATTATCATTAGAATTTTATTAATAATATATGCACGAATAGTACAATATATCCTCGCCTATCTCTAATAGTTGTATGTAAATAAAAGTTATCTTCTAAATACATCGATCAGTCTCACAATCGTTATATCTTTAATAAATTGATGTAAAAGTTTTTTTTCTCTGTTTCTGCTGCAGCACAATCACGATGGTTAATTCATTATCATCATCATCACCATTATCACCATACAGCTAAAACGTTCTTGCGAGATCGATCTTCTTATAAAACACATACACAGACACACAAAGTATTCAAATGATGGTGTATTTACAATCGAACTAGACACAGATCCTATAATATAGTAGATATTTTGAAATTGAATCATTTATTATGTATGGAGAACATGTATATAAATTTCATTGATTTCTATTTCAAAATATGTATATATTATCTATTCTGTAGGATCTGTATCTATTTCAATTTTATATGTATATATATATATATATATATATATATATGTATATACATCATCGTTCGAATATTTTCGTGAGCTTGTGTACATCACAATTATATGTTTTCCCATACTACATCATGCTTCGAAATTGTCATTCCTTTTTAATCTGTCTGTCTCTTTCTCTCTCGATGTATGTGAATTTAAAACAAAAAGAAGTCTAATGCGATACATCAGTACCTATATATGAAACTTATTTAATTAAAAATAAAAAAAAGGAAAAAGATAAAAAAGAGGAATAAGAACAAAAAAAAAAAAAAAAAAAAAAAAAAAAAAAAAAAAAAAAAAAAAAAAAAAAAAAAAAAAAAAAAAAAAAAAAAAAAAAAAAA
>JACXIL010000263.1:0-107029 GCA_014737365.1 Bombus soroeensis | reverse complement strand
AGTATTAATTATATATGATTTATTAAACTATGATCCAACCTTTATTTGTGACATATATTAATTGTTATATAAATCATAACGTGTGAGTTACAACAAAAACATAGTTATTAATATTCACAGTAAAGAGATCATAAAGTCTCCTAGTCCAAAGAAATGTACAATTAAAATTTGTAAAAGGACAAAGTCATCAACGTTGTCCTTATACAAATCATAGTTTCGATGTTTGATTCTATATGAAAAACTGTTATCGTTTCCTTGTTAAATAACGATTGTCAATGAGCTTAAGCCAGATGGGCAGCAAAAACGCGGCGTTTAAAAATTTTAAACCAAATGCCTGTGTGAGAGAAATATTATAAAAATTGCTACTATCCCAGAAGTAGATTATTATTAAAATTTAATTGATTATAAAAAAAACTTTGTATCATGCATAATGTTATATAAAAACAATTACTATGTATTGCACATGTGTAATTTTAATTCTGATTCTACAGTCAATTAATATATTCAGATAAAAATTTATATTATTCATCGGGTTATCTGTCCCAAATATAAAATAAATACATATCTTTCACACATCTTTGGTTTCATGATTAAGATTGTTTTAACTTGAAATGAAAAATTGTTATTTTTTTTTGTGTAATATTGAGTTTACATGTTATTTTAGATGTATCTTATAAAATATGTTTCTAAAAAAATCGTAATAACTCCTGGGTTAAATATATATATCTCGATTTGAATAATCATTGTGCGTATAAGATTATCTATTGATCAAATAAAGGAGAAAAAGAGAAAAAAAATATAGAAAACAAATGTTCCAATAATCACAGAAATATGTTTTCAACAGGTACATTTATGTGCTTTTGTTCGGTTATGTGCCCATCTTTGAAAACTAGGAACTAACAGTTTTCACTTACTTAACATTACTCTTACTCCATATGTCGTTACTCTGGTATTAATCAATTGTTGTTATATTAATGCTGCAGTCACCCTGAAATATTATAACAAAGTTTTGCTGGTCCAGTTTGCCAATCTGATTGCCATATTCTCATTCAATTTCTCTCTCTAATAATACTGCCTAAATATATCATCATATTGATATGATGCTATTCAACAGACTTCATTTATTTTATTATAAAGTTACTCTTCATATTATTGCTATTAGTGGGTCAGGATTTACAGTACCTGAACACATTCGTTTCTTAAGTTGAATTACTTAATTTTAACGTCATGGACCTTTACATGGATCATATCAAATGCATCTGGTACAATGTAGCTATCATGACCCTAAGTGAATTCTTTTTTAAAATTTTTGGACCCAAATGTTTGAAACGTGATTGGCATCTTGGAACTTCTACACAAATATTCACATATACAATTGCAATGATAGATAACCCAGAAAACAAAAAGCTATGGATAAGAAAACTTGTATATCATAGAGTACATTAACTAATGCTTAGGACGAAGATAGTATAAACTGCCACTTGCTGAATAATAATCTTATATCTCACATTACATTACAATGTCATCACAGTATTTTGATGTACGTAGCTAATTATTAAACTTATAAAATAATTGATAACTTTCCACATTTTGGAGTCATTTGTGGAGAGTTAGCAATTAATGCATGGCAGTTTATGAGGATTTTATATATGCTACAAACGGTATTCAGTAGAAACATTGTGCTCTTCTTTAACTATCATTCTTAAAAATCATCTAACAGACGTGGAATACAATTTAAGAATTCACGTCCATAAAGACAATATCATATATATAATTATATATTTATATATATATATATTTTTTAACAACCAACGATGAAGGACATGAATCCTACGCAACCTTCCCTAAGAGCACTATCTATCTACTGTACATCATAACAGTTATTCTAATTACAAGAATTCATTTTTGCCACCATTTATAACATTATAAACTCTTTGTGCTTGATATGATAAAACTTAAACAATCTTATCCAGAGCCTTTGTAACCTGGGATGGTAATAGTAGCATACATAACACACAATTTTCCATCGTAGCATATATCTAACTATATAAGAAAAAAATAAATTAAAATTCTATAAGAGACTGACATTAATTAGAGACTGATTGCCTAGAGGAGGCTGCGTGCATGGCAAAATCGACAAGTGGATTACTTGGGACGGTAACGATGGAGTGTGAAGTACTACTGCTTAAAGTAACATTAGCAGAAGAAACTAAAGACAATGGCTTACAAGATAATTGATCGATTTGTTTTATAGGTACCAACTTAATTGGCACATCTGTTTTTAACCTGACAGCTTCCGATACTGGTATAGCTTTTAGTTGAACACTTTTCAATGGTTGTATTTTAACTGCTGGTTTTGCAGTAGCACTTGCATTCTGAATAATTTTGGTAATTTTACTCTCACCAACTCCCTGATTGGAAGATTCATCGTAGCCGGAATCTGATGATGAGTCACTAAACGTTTTGCTTGTTTGCTTAGAGACTGTTGCCTCTGTACCAGACTCTACGCTATGAGCAGGACTAGCAGATGCAGAACTGTGAACAGGACTGGCAGATGCAGAACTATGTACAGGACTGCAACTTAATGCATTCGTTTGTTGTTGTCGTTGTTGTCTAGCTATACAACCAATACAAGGCTTTATCAATGAAGGATCCACTATTACTTCTCCATATGGACCTTTGAATATTGTTCCACAGCAAATGATCTCCCTAAAATAATATAGCTGTATAATCTTTTATGAAGAGCTTTTTTAGAACTTCATAAATAAAAAAAGTATACATATTTCAAATACCAAAGAAAAAATCTATCAAGTTCTGTTTATAAATTATTAAAAACTTTTTAACTGTTTAATAATGAAAGTCTAACCTTTTGAAATATGTTAAATCAATAAAACCATTGACAGTTATATCATCCTTTGATTCTGCATCATCTTGGATATCTAATTGTTTTTCAGTTACTGGAATATCATCACTATCTATAGGACTACCAACTCGACTTGAACCTTTACTACCATTTCCATTCAAATAATCTTCTAAAAAAGAACAAAGCAAAAAATAATCGTAAAATTATAGTTTTAAAACATATTATTTAAAAATACAAACTTGTTAAACACCAACCTGTTAAATCATCACTCATTGCTGGGCTTTGTTCTCGATCTCTGTCTGCTTTCAAATACATGTGTTTCTTTTTCATGATCTTTTCAAACTTTTCTGGTATATCTTTCATTTTCTTTTTATTTTTTGATTTAAATTTTGTCAACGATTTGATACCAGGTCCTGCACGTGCATCTACAACCTGTAAAGTACAAAAAATTGATCTGTACATAATCGTATTCAATTTGTGTGAGAATAAATGTGTATAATCAACTAACGCACAATTGATATTTATTAAAACTTACATGTCTCCAATTACGATTGCTTCCTGCAGGCAATTTTTTCCATCTTTTAACCAAAAGTACACATGCATTACAAATTTCTCCAGTTCTTCTTTCCTCAAGTTGAAAGCATTCCATAAAATCATCTTCATATTTTTTACTATCTGTAAACCTTGAGCTGTAAATAACACAAGAAAATGTTAGATCGTTATTACGATAATTTAATTTATAAAACAATACATTATATAATGTATTGATATATATGTGATATATATATGATGTCTTATATATATATAAGACTGTATTTATTAAAATTATGTTATGTTGCTTACCTGCTGGATTTGGCTTTGCAAATGCAGCATCCAGTACTAGATCGATACACCTTTGGCTTATGAAAACTAAACATTTTGCACGTTATTTTCAAACTGCTTCTGAAAAAAGTGGAAACATTAAATAACATTTTTTAAATCAACATATAATCAATCAGATTCAAATCTTGTAGAATCTTACATAAAGAAAGCATATCACATGATAACAAATTCACAAAAAACCAATAAAAGTTTATCCCAACCAAATTCATTCCAATATATTTTTTCACAATTTATTATCGGTTTATGTTTATTATTGTAAGTAATTACCTACAAAGAAGAATTGCTTATAGGAACATACATGTATAACATAATCGTGAGCCGTACGTTTAAACGCGTCCTGAAAATAATGTACCTTTACTGAAAACAGCATGTTTCGATGATCGTGACAGTAGATCAAAATTAGCTCCGTTTCTGTCCGTACAGTATGTAAAAATCATGTAAAAAGTTCATTCGCGATAATTTGTCACGAAGAAAAAACCACTGATCGTCACCATCTTTATTATACTTGTTTACATCGATTTGTTGCCAGTCTGTAACTAACCCGCGATTTCGGCTTGACAGTGTATACGTGCAAGACGCTACGTTCTCTGACGCACGCATGCCACTAGGGGGCGTCCATAATCTCACGAATCCCCACTTTATATTATACACGATAAAACTGCAAAGAAAAACAACGTGCTAAAAGAAATCGACACTTTACAAACACTTTTTTTTCTATATAGAATCACCAAAGTCACTTGTTTCATATTATACTACACTATTGTTAATATCTATGTTAAACGTTATTGATAAAATGTGCTGAATCAAGGGTTCGATGTATTAGGACACAAATGTATATCTTCTTCCTATGAAATTATTACTTTTCATTATACTAACATACATCATTGTTAAACTAATTATAAAATCGTTATAGCGTGGAGATTTGTGTCATTTTGAGAGAGATTAACGAAGAAAATATAATTTCGTTCAACTATACTATATATAATTTTATCTACTATTATAGACATTAAAACTTTTAAATTATTATAAACAGAAATATGCTTTACGTTTATTAATAAAAAGATATAATAGTTAAGATTATTATTTTGTGACTATTCAGTCAAGATTAATCACTTTGAGAGGAAAAGAAAAGAAATAGAGAAAATTATGGTATATCGATAAAACTGTTATCTAAAAATAGGAACCGTGAAACCACAACAAAATAATGTGTAAATATGATGAACATGGAATGTCCCAAAATATTATTTTTTGTTTTCCCTACAAATTCTTGAAATGCTTCTACCTTATCATGATATTTAAGAATGTATATAAATATTGTTTCTTTTATTATTTACTATATGTATATTGAACATGTATAATGGAAAATATCAAAACCTTCATCAACATGATTTGGTTTTCATAAATATCTCTTCTCAAATCTTTTGATTACAGAATATTTGATTGCATCTGTTCATTCACATTATATGCCATATGGCTTTTGTCTTAATTCAATTTCAAAAGCAGGTCAGTGACGTGTGGCGCATCACAGGTAACATTCAATAAAATTTTACAATCTGGAGGGGTGTACTTTATTTCGGCAACTTTATTACGTACTTAGAAATGCGTTCACATTTCACAAACTGGCATTCATTCGACAAGTATCGTAATAAGTACTACGTGAAGGCAAACCAGTTTTCCTTCGATATGCCGAATTTGCTCTGTACGTTACCCATCCGTCCTTGTTTTTCTCAAGGATGATATTGTTCAGGAGCGTAACAAAATGTTCAATGATTCGAACTGAGATATCGTTGATAATGCATGCACTTTTGTATTCCATCCAACGGACGATATCCTACTATTACAATCTATAAAAATATATCCTCTCTGCATAAGCATAAAATTCTTTCTATACATGTTAAAACATGTTAAAATCATAAAATTAGAATAATTTCATTCTGATTAAACCACTAAGCACCAAGCAATAAAATAATGTGTAAATGTGTGCATAAACGTATTATTAGAAAAAACGTAAATAAAGTAAAATACTGTTCTGCCAAAGTACCAAAATTATAAATAGAAGACACGAGAAAGAATGTTGTAATTTAAAGAAAAGAAAGAATTATCATAATGTTATAAAATACTCCATTTTTTCAAACTTAATAAAGTTGTAAAATTTAGATAGAATATCGAGTAAATTCTTGGAATTTCTTTTCTTAATCACAATAGTCACAACATATGTATTCAATAATGTGAATCGATTAAAAAGAAATTACAAATGTAACGTTGTGTTAACATAGTCTTTAGTAGGTTAACATAATGGAGAAACTGAGATACGGAATAAAATTCAATCTAAAAACATAAAACATGACGGAGAACCCCCGTGATGTATTATCTACGATCCTGAATATGAACTTATAAATCTTTCTTAGTTTTCTTTCAATATACAACATATGTATTTTTTTACTGATTCTGGGAGTGGCGCCATCGGTAGTTGAAATCTCAAAGCAAGAATGTTGCAACGTACTGTACGCAAAAAAATGTAAATGTGCTTTCGCCTCGATGCAGTCGATGATTATAGTGGGAGACGATGTAAGGGACATCAAGCAACAGGAAAGGGGAAAAAAGAGGAGGGTATAGCGATGTTGCCACGTGGTTTGTTGATCGGTTGCCTCTTCATCCCGATACGACTCAGATCTCTGACCTGGCTGCACGCATATTAAACATTACCTATATTTCATTTGTATTTGTTTACAAACCGAATGTCAAGACCGCCTCCTATCATAAAAACCAATAACAAATTCGCGACATCTATGATCAAACTACTCAACTGTATTGTGTGAGATATTTACCGTATATAATTAGCCATATTAATCAATTTTCTATTTCTTGTAGTAAAATACTTGTATGATAAAAAATAGAAAAATAAATTTTGAATATACTAATGAGATACTTTTTCTACATTTTATGTATTACATATATATATATATATATATTACATGATATATATATATATTGTATGATCATATTACGTTATCACATGTTAATTGAATTATATTAATCAATTTTCTATTCTTTGTAGCAAAATATGATAAAAAGTAAAATAGTAGATTTTGAATATATTAATGAGATAGTTTTTGCATTTTCTATATGTTGTTATTAACCATTAACTACATGTATCAATTACGGCGTATATAAATATTACGTATCAGGTAGCCGTTATATGAATTATGTTTATAATTATGAATATAATAATCTTGTTACAAATATGACACTAAACTTTTTCGAACGGGCGAATGAATCAAAGATAAAAAGTGCACAATATCCGAATAACGTGGCCCTGACATGCTAACTCACAGTAGTTCAACTTTCGTTCTCACTTTTACAGTTGTCTACGGTTTTAAAAATAGAGGAAGGTACCAGCCCTCGATGTAAATACATGTCACCAAATTATGTATATACATTCTTGGAGAAATAAGAATAGGTGCATTTTCTCTATACGTACAATGGCAGAAGAATGAATAAAATCGTAATCAATAATACAAATAACTGCAGTCTGAGAAACTTCGATTTCGTTGAAACGATGTTTAACGATGTCGCAAGTATTTGATCGAGATGACCTACATTATGATAAAACAGGTTCCGGTATTTTGGTCAGAATAAAAACATGAAGACATATTTCTCTACCTTAGCATTTGAAAATTATAATCAAATTGTTACTATCTTTCGATATTCGATTATTTTTGAAACATAGTTTTAAATCCTTCGGCTATCAAATATTAATAATTGTTTGACATTTGTAAATATTTTTAATCATAAGTGATAAAATACATGCTGCATGATGTATGATAAATTGACAATATTTACGAGAGAATAGCTTTAAATTTGATAATTACAAAAATGTTGTATCCATATGAATGACCGCTTTCAAAGAACAATCATTATACATAATAAATAAAAACGTAAATATGATAATGCAAATCATTCCATAAATAAGTGATAAAAATCTCATTGTTACACTTATGTAAACGGCTATAATTTTGATACTAACGTAGAACGAAATTGCCCTTAATTCAACATTATCGTTGAATACTCCTACAAAATTAATTTTTCGGATTGAAAGCGCCTTTTCAATATTATACAAAGCTAATATTAATATTGTAAAATGAAATAAACAAAAAAGAAGATCAAGATAGTTATATTGATAGAAGTTTTCATAAGAAGAAAAGATACTTAGCGTGCACTGGTATAACAGTGCATAAACTCAAAGACCGCGATTCCGTCTAAAAATGTCTTGAGTCAATTTTTTTTTTATTTTGTCGGAGGTAAAAAGACTGATTAATTTTCAAAGCATATATAACATTAAGGATAGAGCTACGAGGCTTCTTTTACAAGTATGTGGATCCCTACTGAAGTTCAATTCTGACAGATCGTGTGCCATTTTCACAAAGACAAAAAAAGAAATCGACAGACAAACGTAGTGCACCGAACGAAGGACGTGCGCGAGCAAGAGACCGACATGGCGCGTGGCACGGTACAGTCCGCCGCCATCGTTGATTCCTTCCCTTCCCTCCGTTCTAACCAACCCCGTCCTAACGAATACACAGTATGTTTATTCGAAATATTAGATAAATATGATATTCTCTTCGATCAGTCTCTCAAAAATTATTTGAATGTCTCCTCTCGAGCAACGTATGCGACGATATCAACTGACATATACCTTGAGCTTACAACAATTGGAAAAGTCAATGATATGATACCCGCCACAAGCGGGCACGCCATGACAGATGATACAGCACGCACAAACAAACAAGTCTACTTGCCAAGTGGAATACCGCGCAGGTAAAACGCGGGAATCATCGTTGGTCTGAAAGATGAATAACACGTAACAACCGGTAGATTTCCAAAAAGTTATACGAACGATACTTTCTGCACGTTATTCAGTGTCCTGTCAATGGAATGACGAGTGCCGACAACGAAAAATCCATGAAGGTACACGGTACCTACGATCTGGTGAAAGTTTCTCGTTACACTTGACATAAACCACTGAAATTTCAACGATTGTAATAACGTGTATCAAAGACGGATTAAGAGAATAAGAGATAAAGAGACGGGAATGAAAAATAAATGTTAAATGTATCGATGATGATACAGCAGCCTGGCAAATTCAGAGCCCGGAGCCGAAGACGCTGACATCTCCGAACATATTTATCATAAACGCATGAGTAATTTCGTATGACAATCCACAAACCTGCTGACAATATGTCGCGTTATCAATACGTCGTATTGTTCTCACACGTGTTCACGAAATTCATATTAAGATGTTGAGATTAATGACAGCAGAGTACTTACCTTTTCAATACAGGTGACGGCCAGATTTGAGAGCTCCTTTGCGCAGGCTCACGGCGCTGGGTCTGTTGCATGTGCTAGTCAAACGAGCGTCCATATGTACCAAATAAGAAATTGTAATTTTCACGTTGTCGTTGCTTGTTACTTACGTCTAGTTGATATATTTTTTACAAAAAAATTTGTTATATATTATATTTGACGTGTACTAGTAATGTACGGAACTTAAATTATAAACTTGATCTCACTTGTATAAGTTTCATTTCCGGTGAAGAATTTGATTTTTGTCGGACATCAGTTCGATAAAGTACCACCAGAGTTCTAGAGCAGTAAAAATTACGGTTTTTTAAGATACAAATAGAATTTAATCAATTATTTTGGTTAAATTTTAGCACGGAAGTTTATATATAAACGGCAAGTTTGACGATACACATAGGAAAATGTGTTTTGTCAGAATAATTTGAATAAAATTGCGGTAGCTTAGTAACAGTGATATTAGCGCCATCTTCGTAGATAACGAACATGATGAAAAAGAAATTATACGTAACATAAATCTTTTTTAATTTTATAAACCAAAGATAAACTTTATCAACGTTCAGCATGTAGAATTTTTCCTTTTTCGAGTAACGTTGAAATTATTGAATATGAATCATCAATAATTCTACGATTAGTAAGACATTCATAGTAGAAGTCCAATAACATCAGAATAATATATTTTGAGACGTAAAACATGAAGACTTAATAAATACTTATAATTTGCCATCTACCGACGATACATTAGAAGCAAGAATAGATGCTTGCATTTTTTACTTGGTATATAGTTATTTAAATGAAAATAACTAATTATTGTTATTTTCATGTTATTCAGTAGAGATACTACCATCATTGCTACTACAAGTTCATGGCAATTCTAAATCGCTGTTATTCAAACTTTAATAAGAAGTCTATAATACGAATAAGATGCATTTCCCCCCACTTTGTTTTTGTCGTCAAGGAAACCAAGACGCTAGTTGTATGAGTCTAGTGTGGATCCGCACGAGTTTGGTGCTCCTAATATGGAGAAATTAATATAGAATTTTCTATTATTTTCAAAACAGTAAAATAAGATGATTATTTATGATTGCTTATACTTAATGGAAATATTGTAAGAATGCAGATATAGTTCATTTCATGTACATGAATTGAGTATGAATTGAGAAAATATGTGACTGCGAAATGTATAGAAGGAGAAGCGTAAGCTGCCCCAC
Organism: Bombus soroeensis; assembly: GCA_014737365.1. Taxonomy (NCBI): domain Eukaryota; kingdom Metazoa; phylum Arthropoda; class Insecta; order Hymenoptera; family Apidae; genus Bombus; species Bombus soroeensis. Next base: position 96,715 of record JACXIL010000263.1, on the reverse strand, counting down.
TGCTTAGAGAATTAGAGTAGAGGGGGACAAAGCCGCATGAGGGGCCCCACCCGTACATATCACATCGTTATGATCGTCAGTCGTCAATATACTCTATAAATTGTTCTATCAACGATTATTCTGCGCAATTACGACTGTCATATTGTTTTCTAAGTGTATATATTAGTTATATGCAAATTATGGCCACTTCAATTAGTAGTACTGGTAATGGTTATAATTTCAAAGTCGTGTTACTCGGCGAAGGATGTGTTGGAAAAACTTCTGTTGCATTACGATACGTTGAAAACAAATTTAACGATAGACATATCAGTACATTACAGGTAAAAAGTGGTTAATGTTTCGTATTGTTATTTTGAACTTTAATCTACATTTGGAATTTATATTTCTTTGTTTTTGTTCATGTAAATATTACAATAATAATTGTAATGTTCTCATGGTTGCTAAATTGTTAGTCATGATAAATATTGAAATATTCTGAACTTTTATACTTTCAGGCTTCTTTTTTGAATAAAAAGTTGACTGTACATGGAAAAAAAGTAAACTTGGCGATATGGGATACAGCTGGTCAAGAAAAATTTCATGCATTGGGGCCAATTTATTACAGAATGTCAAATGGTGCCATTATAGTTTACGATGTTACTGATTACGATACATTTCAGAGGGTAAAGATTTAAAGAAAAATATTATTTTATTTTCTTATATCCTATATTAACGTTCATTTCACAGGTAATAAATTGGGTTACAGAGCTTAGGAAAATGTTAGGCAGTGGAATCTGTTTAGCAATTGCCGGAAATAAAATAGATCTTGAAAAGGATAGACGTGTTTGTACCGAAGAAGCAGAAGAGTAAGTTTCCTTTAATTTTTTATTTTTTCTTCTCTTTTCAAATTTGTTTTAACATAAAATTTGATTATTAGGTTTGCTAATAAAACTGGAGCTATGCATTTTCATATTTCTGCCAAACTAAGTGAAAATATCGAAGAAATGTTTTTTCAATTAACGCTGCGTATGATAGAACATGCAGATCTGATGGAGCAAAAGTCTACATTAACAAGAACAAGTAGTACACGTCGCAATGTTGTTGTAGTTGAAGATGAAGCTGAAGAAACTGAACCAACTAAGAGTTCCTGTTGTAGTGGTTCTTCGCATGCATCTTAATTCCAAATACCTGTATTACAATTGGTTCTAATTTTGAACAAGTCTTATATATAAAAGTGTGTGTAGATATACATGCATGTATGTATATGTACATACACATATTGATAAGCCACACACATATATATATATCACAAAATTTTTAATATTTTATTTTTTAAGGAACAAAAAATAAAATAGATATAAACTACTAAGCCTAAGTAATTTAACTGAGTGTAAGGTAAGAAATATTGATTATATTTTGGGAGTTGATTTTTTATGTATTTCGATATTCAATTACATTGATAGAGCCTCAGTTGACTCATGAACCAAATATCTTGTTATCCACATATATCATATAGCTAGAAGATTTATTACAATTATTAGATGTATGTATTTCTGTCATATAAATGTATATATATTTAAATACTATTATGTTTTAATAAAAAGTTAATTAACATATACACGTATTTAATACGATGTTATTTCTTGGGAATGTTTTGTAATTCGTAATTCAGATTAGGTTGTAATTAGTTACAAAGTAAAGAATTTACTAATTACATGCACAGTATTTGTGATTCTAAAGTACAATATTCTATTCTATCACAGGTACATACATGGATTATAAACATCCACAAATCGATCTATAGTAGCAACATAATCGTTAATTCGTTAAATGATTCATTTCTTCATAACAATTTTAAATAACTAAATGTAAATATATAGATGTAAATATACGAATGGACTACTTATATTCGTAAATAAGAAAGATATTTAAAACATTAGAAAGAATGATTAGAAAATTATACATTATGTAATATACAAATTATGACATATCCTAATATTTTTATATAAATAATTATATTTTAATACAATATATCTTCATTCTATTAATAACAAGGAATGTAATTGAATTGTGTCAGTTCTATATAGGTCTGGGTTAGTCTTTTTCCATAACAGAGAACATATTAGGCGATGAGCCCCTATTTTATCCCAGAAACCCATAATGGCAGGACTATTTAAGAAAATGTACAAAGATATATATATATATATGACAGTAGAAAGATTACTGTATGTCTTTCATCTTTCAAATGATAATAGACAGTAATGCTAAACATTATATTACATGATACCCTGACAATGATTTTAGTCTAATTGTTAAATTACCGTAATAACGAATATTAATTTCGATCATTTGTTACTATTTTAAATTAGCAAAAATTCATGTAAGTTATTTTCTTGCTTTTTGAACTTGTTATAGTTTTTCTTTGTATGAAAGTTACAGACCAAGTATTACATAAACATGTTCTACTAATCACATCAGTAACTTAATGCTTATTTATTGAAAAATGAGAAATTTTATTGTTACTTTAAATTTAATTTAAATATGATTTTAACAATGCACCGAAAGATTCTTTGTATTTATATGTATTATTAAAAGAACAATCTCATTTAATCAGACTAAAATTGTATACAGTGCTATTATTTTCTGTGTATATATATATATATTGTATATATATATTGGATATATATATATACATAATGTTAATACGAAGGATGCCATATACTATTAATAGTTACTAATTTATTACTATTTTTCGCTTTGGCTATATTAATCAACTATGTATAATAACATGTAGTTATCATGACTTTTACGTTTGCCATTTTAATCCTTACGTTAATAAAATTATGCGAGCAAGGCATCCTGTACATCATCATAATTTGCTCGTCTAGTTTTACTATATTTCGCTATCTTTAAATAATCCTACATTTTATAATTTCATGATATTTTCATATATCTTTGGTATACCATTAATTTTTATATAACTTTGCACACTTTTGAATTACGTAGCAACCAGACCATTTACATTACTTTTAACGCCCCTTATGTTAATCCTGAAATCATGATACCAACTTACTAAAAAAAAAATTTTGTGCAAGCTGTATAATTAAACGCTGTTTGTGACATTAGGTATGCAAGTATTTCTCTATCTGTATATTTGAATATAAAAATATTTTAATCAACAAAGTACGAATGTTATAATTAAATATGAATATTATACACGAATTGTTACGTTCGCTTCGAATTCCAACAAGTTTGATATGACTTCGAAGATTCTAAAAGAGATTCTCGCTTTTACATTCTAAAATGAAAGCCTCAGGAACTTCTCATACTTTTCAATAAAAATCCTATAAAATTTTCTTCGAAGTTGTATTATGTAAATTTTATACAATATCAAACATGGCAGCCGAATTTATAGGATTTCTGTTCTATAACATACATAAAATATTAATTTCGTTCCAAATTAGGCCTTTAGCGTTCGATTTTATATTTTCTTTATATAATAAATATTTTATCCTGATGAGTAAATAAAAAGTCTATGAATTGATTAATGGGACCTATCGCGGAGAGTGACATTCCACGTGATGGTGGTGCTCTGACAAGATTTGGACCAAATACGACGGCGAGATTACTTGATGTCATTTTGTTTAAATCACACCTGTCCATTACCTGTTATAAATATAGATATATTTTATCATAAAATTATAGATAAGAAGGAAAATAATAAATCACGTAATCATTAAAGTAATAGCTTACCCTTGATAAAAATTGTACGATATATTTTAAGAGTTGGTAATTATCTTCTGGAAGTTTTTCAAGTACTAATATTTTAACTCTTCTTGGACGTTCATCTTTCGATAGAGCTAAAATGAGAATATGAAAATATTTATATTATGTCATACTCAATATCAATAAATAACAAAATTATATTTTAATATTTACCTTGAAATTGCGTTATTTCATCATATAATTCGTATGTCATAAGAGGTTCATCTAATTCTCGAAGAAACGTTTTAAGAAGAACAGCTGCTATATGTGGGTCTCCTTGGAAATCAACAGGTAATCCTTGATTGCAACGATTCTGAAGTTCCTTAACTACTGCTACATTAGCTGATCTTCTAAATATTCCCTCTGTTTCTAATGCTATAAGTGTGATAATATTATAATTGTTATCTTCAAAGAAATGATATATGATAATATTATTATCATGGGATTTTTAAAGAAAGATGCTGGATTATACAAATTACATAGTTATAAGCATACCATCTGGTGTATCAAGAAATTCAATGCATTGTCGCACTATTGGTGGTATAGGATCACCATTATTATTTTCTTTAATAAAAATAAGGCTTGCTCCAAATTGAGTGGTACCAACTGGTGTTGTCACCGCACTCTGAGGTGGACTGGTTGGTAAATTCTTTTTGTTCTTTAACATTAGCTGTTCATTGTGTCTACAAATGAATGTAATCAATTAATATTGATATAAATTTAAAAGTCTTATAATTACAAAAGAAACGCTTACTCTATTACTTGAGGAGGTATAATAAGTTGATCAAGATTAATATATTGTGCCAGTTCTTCCAAATAATTAACATACATCATTTTCCGACCAAACTTCGCACTAAAGAAATAACAACAATATCAATATTAATATAGTAACTGAAAGAAAATATTCATTAACTGAATAAGAAATAATTACCTAATAGCTGGTTTAAATATTTGCCATACAATTCTAATAAAATTAGTTGGATGTACTAGATATAAAGCCTTCAAATTTTTTTTATACTTTCTGTCGAAAGCTTTATATGCTTGCCATAACCAGGATAATGGTGGTTTATTTTTTGAAGTAAGACCATAGTGAAAATAAATTAAACTATAATCTTGTTCTACAAATGTGTCTAAAGTATGTGTGAGATACCTGTTAAATAAATGTATTGTTAAAACTAATGAAATAAATCTTAGAAAAGATATGTATTTATATATATATATATATATATTATACTCATATATTTATGTCACAAACCTGAGAAGTTTAGCATGATTAAATGCTTCTTTCCCAACAGGAGGTAATTTACATGCAGATACTACTATTATTTTACGACCAGCACTATCATCACCAACCACTTCTACAATGCCATATCTTGATATATCAAGATAATCTTCTTCATCCGCAAGTTCACCATCCAATGCAGCAAGATCCTCTGCTACTCAGCATGAAAGAGTATATTCATAATAATTTTTTATTTCTATATTAAATTTCCTTTTGGTTTCCCTTTGACTCTTTTTACAAAATAAATACCCAAAATAATGAATGAATTGCAGATCAAGTAAAAGAGTCATTTAACCTTTGCTTTTGTGCATTTTTATACCATGCAATAATAAACTGTACAATGATCTACATAATTCACCTGCTAAGCCCCAAATGCCATGACATTTAGTGGCTACTAACAGAAGATAAAAGGTCACACACCGGATTCGATAACTGGAGCATCTACCAAAGCTTCTTCAAAGTTTTCTTCAATTGTCCCATCGCTTACTGGACTCTCCAAATAATCTATCCCAGTACCAGCACCACTGCTAATTATGTCCAATTTTTCTTCTAAAAGTTGTACAGCTATAAAATCATTATATCAATTATATTATAAGATAATTATTTGTGTGAAACCCTATTTGAATTTAATATAAGAATTTACAAGAGAAATATAATAGAAACACAAGTAATTAACTTAAATTTCTTAAAAGAATAACTTAAAGATTAAAGTATGTTCTATGGTAAATATCACATAGATAATATTCTACATATTTATACTATTACATAAAACTACTTTTAACTTTCTACACTTAGTAATCTAAATTTCTTTTATATTGAAATATCTTACCATTATTTGAAGTGGTCTGTAACTCAGTATCATCGAACTCCAAGTTGGGCTCATAATCATGATAATCTGACAAACTTGGGTATGGATCTTCGACGTCATTAGCTATTGCTATCATACAAACAGAAGTATGCGCATTATTGTCTACACCAAATATGTATCAATGAATCACAAAACACTACATCAGCCATTGCCAATTATTTATTCAGTCAGTGGTTTTACATTATAAATAGGTACTTAAAAGATGTTAAGTAATATTAAAAAAAGGAAAAGAAAAAGAAACATCTTTGCAAAACAAGTATCATAATAAATTGATGACTAGTATACATCTCGCGGTTTCTCGTTATATATCAATTTTCCCCCGATCACATTACACGGTGTATATGATCTCCAATAAATATTTTGATGGTTTTTCATCCATGTTTACAAACCACTACGCGATTGTGGAACTTAAAAAGAAAACGGATTTTCTACTGATACGTTTATGCATATTTGAACGAAAGACTGAAACTATGTCAAGTTATGATCAAATCTGAAATTTTTTTAATACGCACTATCGTGTCATATACGCGAATTATTCGTCACTTATCGATGTGCTTTTCCACATAGGAGACTGAGATCCATCGTGAAATGTTTTCTTGCTAGAACGAACAGAAAAACGTCGATACCAGGTGAACTTTTTTATAATCACGATTTTCGGCGATATTGTACTTTGGTGTGACGTTTATTTGACACCTAAAGCAACGTCAACAATCGCGACGGATAAGCTCACCTGTCAAAGTTCGCGTTGGGCTAAGCGTCGGTTGATAGTCTGCTTCCATTTTCTGGCAACTGTGCGATAAAACAGTGCCTCGATTAAATTACGGGGCTTTTCACGTAGCCTGCTTTACAAACGAACAACGTTTTTCTTCTCGAACGACATTATCCCGACGTGGTATGGCAAACCAGCGTATTCACGTCACGCTTTCATTTGTTGTGTCGCTAATTGTAATTCGTAGTCACTCGTCACTCCCTTTCCCCACTGCTCGATTAACGAATATTTTCATACTTATTCCTATTGGCTAGTTGTATACTTTCGCGATATAGATACGATGCGCGCTAAAAATATGAAAATCACGTGATACGTTCAAACGTTAAATTAAGGTGGAGAATAAATAAATAAATAAGTATCTATCTTATATAGAAATATCTATGTATGTAATCAAAAAATAAATATAGATTACGTTTAGATATTAATCGATTGACTTTTTGATTCCAATATAATCTTAAAAATGATATCTATTAAATATCTTAAATAAATAAGTTAATACGTTTGAGAGTTTTGAATTTGAAATGTTCAAATATCTCTTTTTTTATGTTATTTATATCTAAAAGTTTTTTCAGACAGTTATAATTGCTTATAAATTAATCTTTAAATTACTGCTTAATAATATAACTAACATAATAATAACAATTAATAGAAAATTTAGTTGAATTTTTTTTTAAGACAAATACTTATCTAAAAAAGAAAAAGAATTATATCAAGAAAGATACTTAAGAATTTATAAACAGACAAATTATTTTGTTATTATTGTAAAAAATATTTAATATTTATAAAGATCATGATAATATTAAACAATATAAATATATATACTTCTTATATCTTTTAACTAGTTCAAAGATTTTGTTAATAAAGTAGAAAATATTATTTTTTTGTTAATAGAAGTTATATTATATTTACATATTGCGAGTACATTCTGTAATTTATTATTCTGTAATTTACTGTATTGAAAAAATGTAATTTTTAATACAAAGCTATGATGACGTAAATAAAGTAAATGATAATATGTGATTTTGTGCAATATATCATTTGAATTAAAATCAAATGTTTCTGCGATGATTTAAATTATGTTTTAATAAATATGTTGCATGAATCACATTATTGTTCATTCTCCTTTACAAAAGACTAGTTTTATACAGATTTATTTCTTCAATTTTCTATTTATATGATTTCTTTTCAATTACATACATGTTGTACAATTCCACCTTCTAGGCACCCATGATTGCTATGAACATTGTAAAACTTTCCCAAATGAGTTGAATTTCATAATTGATTAATATAAGTCTAGGCAATTAATGTATTATTATGAGACATCCTGTAAAAGATAACCTATTTTTATTGATAAAGGTTAAAAAACTTCAATCTTTTTATATTGAACATTTTTAACAAAGAAGTTTAGAAGAACTAATATTGAGTATTAAAATATTAAATCTAAATATGCAAAAAAAAACAGAAAATATTGTTTATGGACTTTCAATTTAGTAATTTTTAATGTAGTTTATTAATTAAATGTATGAAGACTAAGTGATACTGAGTCATATAGCATTTAGTATATTTTAGCCTTCATGATAAACTGTTATTTGTAATAGTCTAATTTTAAAAAATGCTTACTTTCTACATCTTTATATTGTTTTCTTTAATTTTATTACATTCTACATATTTATACGTTGTATGATATATACTTTATTAATACATTTATAATGGCATTTAGGTCACTTATAATATACAAAAATATTTTTGTATAGTATAGTAGCAATTTAAATAAAGCATTAAAAAAATTGATTAACATTCATTTGTTTGTTAATTCATATGAATGGCAATAATGATTTGAATGATGCTACATTCCCTACCTACATTTTGCAATTTAGTGTGTAATGATTTGTATTCAGTTACTTTATATTTTTGTTTATATTAGGATTATTATTATATTTTTACATTTTAAGTTACTGTTTAAATGTTTAACATTTGAGGCTGAAAAATTTGCAGCTTGTTTCAATATTTGTAACTAACATTATTATTGTACGAGTTAAATATGTATCATCTTCAAGGAAACAGGCTGATTTCAACATTATTTTCTGATAGTAAATATATGTTCATTTTTCCAATTGTATTTCATACAAAACTTTACATGTTTGTGGGTTATTAAAATCCTACAATTGTTTATACATTCCATTTACCAGTCTCTTTGTAAACATAAAAATAGATTTATACATCTTATTTAATTGTATAATGTACATATTGTGTGTCTGTGTATGTTGCAATGCACATTATTGTAGTGCGAAAGGTATTTACTATATCACTTCTTGTTTAGTTACTATATCAAATCGCAAAATACAACATTTTCTGTCTGCAAATAATCAAATCTATGTATATGTATAATGATTATATTTTGATTGATTTACATGTAAAGGCAGAATTTTTTGTGTTTGCAATGATAAAATATATGTATGTATTCATAAAATTTTTTTCAAATCCATATATGTCATATTGAGTTTCCCTATACAGATTGCACATTTTTTTCTGCAAATGTGCACTAAAGTTTATGTTTTTGCTTGATCTTATGTTATCTTACCTTAAATCTTAAGCAATGAGGACTAAGAAATTCATTTATAATACAATTCCACTTGGTGTTCGGACGATTTGAAAACATATGATGTACAGTAGATAAAAAGTATACTACAAATAAATCGAATTCCTTAAAATTATATACATATGATGTGTACAGCTTAAAATAGATGTTATAGTAAACAATCTGTAAAAATTGGAGATGTAAAGTAAAATAATTGGTCCGTGTTTTTGTTTTAAAAGAGGATGAATATATGAAATTTGCATATTTGCATTTTTGTGTTAAAAGACTTGCAACTGAATTAAAATTTCAACATACAAAAGAGTTACATGACAATTAAGTTTTTATCTCTGTAAGACATTTCATCCTTTTAAGATCTGTTTCTTATTTACAACATAATTAAATTACTTATTTGTTAGAATTTATGAATGGAAATATAGAATGAAGTATATGTACAATAATGTGATTCCTATTAAACCGAATACTTAGGACCACATTTTTTTATTGGTGTTAATCTGAGGCCTTTAGCCAACATTTGAGCTTCAAGGTCACGATCTTCATCTTGATACCTAAAAGAAAAGTATGCTTCCATTAACTAAATACAATAGTCAGGATTGAAATATGCAATGATAACGTCTTTATTTCGTGCAAATGGAACATACTAATAATTAATATAAAGCAACCAAATATGTTAAAATATTTTTGTATGTCAATGGATTTATTATGCGTTATCAAATATTTCGTTAAAAATTTATAGAATTTATGAAATTGACGGGAAATTTTTTATGAAAATATATAATATACTTCCATTCTTATACAAAAATCTATTTAATTAACAATTGTTGCTTAAAAACTTTGCTTATAAGGTCTTTTAACAGTGATATGTGTTTAGGAAATAATTACCATAAACACATATAGTAACACATTTTATTTTTTTCGAAGTATCCATCAAAGAATACTTTAAAACCTAACAACAATTACATTTCTATAATTTTAATCAAATATAATTTTAAATACAATTAAAATATTTTCATTCTCTAAACAGCACTGCAATACGGTCATGTATATAAATACATCACTTTATTACGTTGCAAAAAATATTTACAGTGAAAAAAAAACAAAAAAAGTGTGTATATGAACAACATGCCTAACTGAATTACAATAAAAATTTAAAAATTGTAAAAGAAGAATGTAAAAAATAACTCTCCTAATCTGCTCTTCTGCATGCAATGTAAAATTATGGGTGAATGGAAAAAACTGTATACTGTGATTACTAATTAATATAGTAGTCTTTGTAAAATAAATATATAATACTCTATAGGAAGAAATGATATAACAAAATGCACTGAGCTATAATGTGAGCGATTTATAGCTTTTATATGTAGTCGTACATACGATTATGTATAAAATTAATGAAATAGAAATGCTGTAAAGGAGCTTAAGAACTTTTTAATATTTGTAACATATAAATGAAAATAGAGAAATTTAAATATCATTTATGTAATTAAGAAAATTTAAAAAAGTATGAAGAGTTGAAAAGCGTTAGCGGTTCATTGTAAAAGTTAATGAATAATTCTATTAAGTTAGTCAAAAACACATACATGATTAAAATGACTACTAAAGTGAGCACAGAAGATGTATCGCTCAAATCAGGAGAAAAGAAATTAGATACGTGCGAAAAACAGGCAACTGTATGTGTAGGAAAAGAAGTTAATGTTTGGCATGTAGATTTACACCACCTTTGTCGCTCTTCTTCTAAAAGAGCAATGAGCGAGTCCCGCTTTGCAACTATTTCCAACATTTCTGTTAAAATCTCTCCTTCTTTTTTCACATCAGCACTGGTCTTTTTATCATCTGTAAAATGTTAATATATCCTATTCCTCCTAATATTCTTTTATAAATGTACTATAAAATATAACTTATATTACTTTATATTATCATTACACCATTAATAAACATTGAAACATTGTAAGAAACATTGTAATAAACATTGTAAGAGAATACTAACCATCGTTAGCTAAGCGTCCACGTAATTCCTGTTGCAATCTTTCATGACGATCTTCAAGTTGAACTTCTTGAGCTCGTACCAAAAGCTCCTTTTCGTATCTGCGTAATTCCGTGCGTTCTTTCATAAGATCGAACCACTCTCTGAGTAAATCCGCTTCTTCCCGATCAGAGAATTCTAAATATTATAGGTACTTTTTATTTTAAGCGTCTACAATGAAATCTTTTGTAGCGATAGATTCTTACCGCCTTCTCCACGAAGAGCTTTTTCAACGCTAACACCTCTGCTTTCCAATTCTCTTTGTTTAACTTCTGTTTCTTCTAGCTTTCTTTGTATCTCTTGAGCCATACGCAACCTTTGGAATATTTATAAGAGAATTATAAATGATTGAATTACTATAAGAGTATAAAATAGCTTTGTTATATACCTCTTTAATCGTGCTTGTCTAGCTATTCGTTTTGTAGTTTTTGTTTTGCGTGAAATACTATTGCAAGAACCTTCTGTTACTGTAGTCTTGTGCATGCATGATGCTGACACTGCTGTTGTTTTTGTATCATCATCTGATAAACTATCATCTGTTAAACAAACAATGGATATAAAATATAAGAAATAAAGTTTTCTTATGTTCACATAGTTATAGTACTCAATGTCTTATTCATACCTGAAACTTGTGTAGTAGGAATGGTGTAAGTAAGGGGTGGTGGTGGAATTGGCGGCGGGTTTTCATTTAGGAAATTTCTTGTGAGCATACCCTCGCACACACTTTTTGGTCTAGTGTTAGTCTTTGGCGATAAGACTTTATCAAGCTGAAAAAAGATATACTATAACATTGGTTTCTTGTTATTGCTTTGATAAATATAAAAAGAATTAGTTTAATTCTGATAATTAATGTAAACAATTTTAATATTGGAAATAAAAATTATAATAAACTTCACTATTGGAGTACATTGAACAAGCTTTCAAAATTTCATGATATGAAAATGCAGTTACAAAATACAAATATAGATATCTGCACACTACATAATTTAGCAACTTAATTTGATAAATTAATTAATAAAGAAATAGTCTACTCTGTATATAGTAGGAACATAATAGAGAATATAGTAGCTATCAAATAAACTACCCAGCCACCTGTTTTTCAATAGTATTTTCTTAATACCTATATGTTAGATACAACTTGATTAAAGCACACTAAAAAAGAAAAACGAACATACTGAAATGGCAATTTATGTGTGTGATAAAAGTTACCATGCTTATTTATAGGGCAGATTATTACTACGAGGATTCAACAATAGTACAATATAAAACAATTCCGTGTAGCTTATGCCAATCAATATGTTACCCCTTCAAAGCAGACGAGAAAATGCGGCAAACGAAAATAAAATCATAGTACCTGCACGATATACAATAGCGAATACAAATAGTGGCATAAGAAAGCTAATACTGGAAAAATTAGTATCAATGACTTATGAGTTGCTTACATCTGACCCTTCCGAATACGATTTATATAACTGAAACATTTCAGAATCCAATTAGTTAAGAGATACTGGAGAATACGTACACGCTATACAATAGAAGGAATTTAGAGACACTAGCACGAAGAAGAAATAGGATATACGTACTTTGCCTTTTGTTTTTGACGTCAGACGGAACATAGATAATTTGTCTTTTTGATTGGACGGCGAAGGAGAAGATTCTTTCTTGAAGAAGAAATCTGACACTGCTTGGATGATACTCTTTCTTCTTTCTGGATCTTTCGTCTTTTGCTTCTTATCTCTTTTTACAACGGCAACAGAATTATTTGACTTTGGAAAATCAGCATGTAACAGTTCATCCATTGATTTTGCATTGGCAGCAGATAAGCCAGTAAAATTTATTGCCTCTGCTACAGCCTTCATATTGTCTGTACTCTTGCTCGTTTGCAATTTTAATCCAGTATTGTTTGCTCCAGAACTGTAGAGTCTCATGCGAGGTTCGTGTATTTCTTCTTTAGTTTCTTTCTCTTCAATGGAAAGTTGTCTTCGTGCGACTTTCATTCTCAGCTCTTTAATTTTATCTTCTGGACTGAGACCTAGATCTTCGTCACTCTTTAATCTGGCTCTTTCCCTTGCATCTTGCCTTGCCTTCTCTGCTGTCCTCTTTGCTTCTTCATGTTTCAATCTTGGAGGTGCGATCGGAGTTCTAAAGTTTTCTTTCTCATTACCTATTTTAGTTGATGTGGTATTTTCAGAGGACTGAATATCATTCTTATTAGATTCTTCACTCTTAGTTTTTCCTATCTTTGATCTCCATGGCAATTGCTGTGACTCATAAGATGTTTTACTTTCTACAGATTTTTTGGCTTCAGCAGAAGTAGTATGCGAGGGACTATTTTCAGGTGTTACTATAGATGTAGGCACGAATTTATTAATCAGTGAAACATTAGTAATGGATGGTCTTATTGGCGATAAAGTTGGAGTTGAATTGAACGACGAAGCTCTAGCAGCTCTTCTTGCTTTCTTTTCTGCAGACTTTTGCTTATGAGCTTCCACTTTATCCATTAGTAAATCTTGTATTACATTCTTTTGCTTGGATCTTTCTCTGGTAATTTCTTCCAATTTCCTAGAGGTAGCTGGTGAATTAAAGCTGTTATTTATCGTCATTTCTTGATTCTTGATTTCTTCTGCTATTATCTCAGCGGCACGAGATTGCAGAGAGCTTTTGGAGTTCTTTCTTTTTGATTTCCTGACATCTATAGAGTCTTTGGCGTTGCTAAATTCTGCTATTCTAGATTGTAAACGTTTCACATATTCCAGATAGTCAGGATTGCTTGAATCAGCTGTTATCTTCGTTTCTTCTTCTTGCTCAGCTTCCTTTTGAGTTTGACTCGGAACTATTGAAACTTGTGGATTCACGGGACTAGCAAGAATAGTGACTACTTCACTAGTAGTGGTATCTTCAGCTGGTTCAACAATAAGCAAACTATCTTCCTCCATTGATTGGAACAATTCTTTATTTATTGCTTCTGTGATAGATTGATCTTCTTGAACAGAATTTGATTTTGTTCCTACGTTTGATTCAGTATTATTCTCGGATTTATTTATAGCACCGTTTAGCTTATTCATAACATCATCCATGGTAACTGGATTTATTTCTATTACGTTTCTGTCGTTATAAGCTTCTTCCTCTGAGCACGAATCATTCTCTACTTCTAATTTTGCGATAGGAGCGTCGGTAATTAATTTATCTCGCGAACTTGTAAGCGTTGGTGAGCTCTTAATGTTTACGAATTCTATATATCCTCTATTCTTGAGCATAACAGTATTAGAAGCATCTTGCAAACTATCATCCAGGAGTGACTCGTTATCTGTGTCCATAAAATCTATATTTTCACCGTTAGCTAAAAGTTTCGAGGTATTATTAATAGGAACATCTATCTGTTTGTCAAGCTTCGAAAAATCCAAGTCCATATCTGTTAAATCTTCTTGTTTAGCTATCGTAATTGGAGTATGAGCTGCTTTCGAAGCACCTGATAATGTAGGTTTCCGCCTTGTGGTTATAAATTCTGGATTAATATTGAACTCAACATCTCGTAGATCATCTGAGACAATAACCTCACCATCACGAGCCCATTCTGAAAATTCTGTTTCCGTAAGGGCAGCTGTGGTTATGTCATTCTCTTCAGAATCATCATGTTTATTGGAAATTGCAGAAGTTATTGATGTAGGAGTACTGCAATTGCTAATGCTCTTTTTGCCATTATCCTGTAGTTCTAACTGCTCAATCTCATTCTTTACTATCTCTAGCTCCATTGAAGCTTTATTCATGGAATATATTGGAGCAGGAACTGCAGTGTTCATATTAGTATTCAACTCTTTGTCACGTAAAAATGAACACTCTATGGAATCTGGTTCGAATGACTGGCCATCATCAAAGTCTTTACATTTGTTAGCTTCCTCGTCCAGCAACAGATCTCCATCTGTACTGTGAATTTGTAAACGCGGCGGAGACAAATTTACAGCAGGTGATTGATCCTGTGGTTCATCTTCCACTTCACCATCGCCAGAAGATAAAGAATCGCTGTCTATGTCTGAATCTCCAGTACTGGCAGTCTCTTTCGTTTCTCCCTTGTTTTTACTCCAATCGACTTGGGGTACTATGATAGAGGTCTCATGCAAGGGGCTTCTTGGTCGGAAACCATTATTTTCATCTGTGGTTACAGTAAAATGGCTCTCTGTATTTTGAGAGTTTCGCGCATTTTCTAATATTTGTGAGCTCTTAACTGTATGCAATTGACTAGATGCTACTTGTTCTTTCATAAGTTCTTTGTTCTCTATGTCCTTGGATTCACCACAGACAATGTTAGGTGAAGTTTTTGATTTTAATATACTGGATTCTTTTACCAAATCTGGTAAGTGGGTTTTCGATATTTCAGGCAAAATTGTTGCTTTATAAATAGGAGTATCGTTGTTTAATAAGTTCTGTGGGGAACGATTGGCATTGTATGGTTTTATCGGAGATGAAGTGAATATAGCTGTAGGTGATATAGGAGAAAGTTGAGTATTATTCGATCGTAATTTGCTCGTCCCCTGTAAGAACGCTTGCATCGTTGGACTTGGTTCTGGAGCGGGATTTAAGAGCTTTTGGTGTTGAGAAATAGCGTCTGTGAAATTTCTTAACTGAGTATCTACATTCGAAGCTGATCCTGACTTCATGACAGAACTACCAAAGGCTGTACCACCGAGTAAATATTTCTTTTTTAGCTCCAAAGATAATTTAGATGCAATACCTTCGGTAGAATGAGTGCGGTTCAATAAATAATCTCCTTTGCGTGGATTTATTAATGGAGCTACATTCGTATTATTGAATCCTAATAAATTCAGCTTACTCTCTTTCTCAAGATGAGAAGGATTTATATTATGATCCGTTTTTAATTGCGATTTCGCGACTTCTAAGTCTTTATCTTGTTTGATATTTCCATTAATTGATGAAATAACTTTGCTTTTTACTTGAACTTTCTTAGGCTCGACATAATTTCCCCTGGTTTTGCGGACATACGAATCGTTGATCGTAATTTCTGGAATCTCATGTTGTGTGGGAGTTGCACCATCGTGTTCGAATTCAGAGTCAGTCGATATTTCTGTAGCTGAATTTTCTTCGCTCTCTTCTGATGTACCTTCATTGGAGGCAACCTGCGAGATCACACATAGATTAATAGACGAATAAAAATATTATGAACGTTAAATGTTATCAAAAAGAAAAAAAGATCTGTTTAGTGTATTAGTGAAACGATTAGTGGCAAGGAACATGATGCATTTGGTCAAAAGAGTGTTTTGTAGTATTAACAATATTAAGCTTGTTAATTACTTTCATTACTAGAGTCCAATAAGAAATGCTCTGGCGTCTTACAAATGTATATAAAAATATATGATGTTCCTAAGATATTAGTTACTAATACTCGCCCAATGTTTATTGTGAAACTGATCATGATAACCATATGAATTTGTCTAAAATGAGACAGTGAGATTTTTAATAAAGTATTGGCTGGTGGTAATTTCAAAATTAATACAAATTGGTAAGAGAGTTACATTGCCAGTTTTAGCATGAACACTAAATCAAACACAAACAATTAATTAACTTGAGTCACGGTTAATTTAAAATTAGTTCAATAGGTCACTCCATTCGTACATAAAGATGCTTTACCTTTTCTTCAACGGCTTTGGGTATTTTAATAAGATATACCATCAGCCAAGTATAAGTAATATCTTTTTTTCTTTACTTTATTAACATATCTCACACAATTTCCCTAAATGTAAATCATAAAATTGAAAAACATATTGAAAACATACAGTAATCGTGTTTGAAGATTTGTTCATCATATGCACTCATATATGTGGTTTAAATATTAATATATATGCTAAGACACTATACATTTATCTTTTTTTGTTCTATCATTTTTAGGAGGTATTGATTTCATAGATTCACGCTTGTCAGAGTTTATTAATGGAGGAGACTTTGTGTGTTGAGAATGTTTATGTTCATCGCTAGTATTTCCTAATGTACTTATTTCACTATTACGATTTGCTGTTTCAGACGAATGTTTTAACTTATTAGTCCCTATATTTATCGCATTATTATGTTCATTAGTATTAATATCTGATTCAACCAATCTCTCATTAATTGTAGTGGAACTTGATTTACAGGTAGAGTTACAGGTAGACTCTTCTAAAGAAGGTGGAACATTAGATTTTTGTTTTGAGGTTCTTCTTCTTATTGGAACATCAGGAGCAAATTGTGCATTGGATATGTCAAGTCTTGTTGAAGAACTGAGTTCATGATGTCCATGTTTTCTATCTGGCCTTTTTGGAACTTCATCTGTTAGATTTGGTAGAATTACATTACTACTTAAATTCATATTCTTTACACGTTTTGGTACTTCAATGTTTTGTTCAACAATTTTAACTTTAGTAACTTGCTCGTGTTCGACAGGTAAGGCTGTTAATTCAAAAGAAGATTTGGAACTTTTATATAACGTATCATTTCTATTAGTAATTTCTTTCCTCCTATTTAGAGTATTATCGCTTCTATGTACAATATCGTACTTATTATTTTTAATATTATTAAATTGCGTTGTCGATACTATCTGTTTTACATCAGGCTTCGTATTACTAGCAGAATGAGTTGCGTCATCTATTCTCTGTTCGTGTAATTTGGTTCCTAAGATATCATAATTTAAATGTGGAGTCGGAATTGTTTGTTGTACATTTTTGGGACCAAACTGCTTATTTGTTTCTTTTTCATAGAATTCGATTGCGAAAATATTATTGAGTTGCGGAGTTATTTGTTCTGTACGAAGTTCAGTTGTTACTTCTTTTCTTCTTTCATCCAATTTAGACACTAACGTGTTACTGTTGGATTCTAATATTGCTTGTTCTGTATTTGTTTCCTGTATTTTGTGAGAACTAGTTGCCATACATTCATGTGACGTGCTCTTTAAAATATCACTTATTAGTGGTGAGGTCAATATTTTTTCTCCTGTATTGATCGCATTATTAGAAAGATTAATTATTATATTTTCATATGATTTAGTATCTAAGATGTTATTGATTGGTTGTGAAGGCAAAGGTGTTTGTTCTGAATTAATTTCGTTTGCAGGATTATCAATGATAATACTCTGTTTTTCTTTGTGTACTTCAGTTTGTACAATGTTATTTAAAGTCATATTTTTTCCATTAGAAGGCAGCTCACGTTCTTCCGCTACATTTACATTATTTGTCGCGTTTGATTGTTCATTTGCGTCTTCTAAATGCAATTTCGTAGATAGAGTATCCAAATGCAATTTAGATTCAATATCTTCAGTGTCAATCGAAGACATTTCCTCGTTTTGTCGCTCTATCTCCTCAAATTCCTTAACAATAGCGTCAACATCAATTTCATTTAATTCGTCATTATTTATATTGCTATTATTTTTTGGACTTTCGGGTCTTCTATAGTTTAATTCTTCAGAAGATTCTTGCTTTGTTTTTTGGAAATATTTCATTATATCTTTCGTTTCAACTTTCGCAGATAGCTTCGGTTTAATATCTAATTCGACAACTTTAATATCAGGTGGTTTTTCGTTTTGAATACGTGTATTTTGATCTTTTATTTTTTGTTTTCTTACGTCCGTGAAATATTTATTAATTTTTCTTCGGGCATTTTCAGTGGATAATGGCCGAAGTTCACCCACTGACATTTTATTCCTTGCTTTCCTTTGTCTTAAATCACGTTTTAATTTATCGAATGAACTATTTCCGTCAGGTTGAACCGCTTGATTGTTAGTTTTATTGGGCACTGTTAATTTAGCACTTTCAACAGATGTTTCTTCTAACGACTTTTCATTTGTCGGAGATGGTGAAGTAATAGTCACGATAGGAATTCGTTTAGGATTCTCTATGGATAATTTTAATTTATTATCTCTTGGAATATCGTCTGTCGATTTTATGTAGTTTTGTGTACTCTCTGAATCGCAAGTTTCTGTATCTTCTGCGGTCATTTTGTCCTGACTATCGGACATTAATAATTCATCATATAATGTTTCAGTTGATTTGTACATTTCATACGAGGAGGATGGCGACGAATCTCTACTATGGTTTGGAGAAGAAGTTATTAGATCCGGTAGTTTTTCCTTGAGGCTTACAACTTCTTCGGTGTTAGGCTGGATTGTATTATTGTAACTAGTCTGACTAAATGGAATAGCATCTGGAAGCATAATTCCTGCAAACACTGTTTGCAGTTTTATGTTTGATGTACTAATTGTTTCTGATGTTTCGGGCGTAATATCCAGGCCAGGCATTACTTTATTACTTATTTCATTATGACTAGAGACTATTGTTTGGGTTAACTTGCTATTAATACTTCTTATTTTGTCCAAATTTTCATTAACAGAAATTACTTCATTATTTAATTCATTACTATCAATATCAGTAAGCTTAGAAATAACTTTATCATTTTCATTTGATGATTCACTTTGGACTGCTCGACCGTTATCTAAATTTAAAACACAACTTTCATCTACTAAACTTTCATATTCTGAAATACACTCATCCATATTATGTATATTGGAATTATTCTGTTCTATCGGATTAGAAACAATTACTGACGAATTTAAATTAACAATATCATTTTCCCTATTATCTGATAATAAATTACAAGTAGAATCAGGCAAATGAATTAGACTTCCAGATGCTTTGCTTTGAGATGTGTTCTCTTCACTATTAAACTTTACATCGTTTACTATTGGTTGATCTGTGTTTCCTATTAACGTATTAATTGTCAGTGTCTTTTTATCAGGCGATTTTTCAATATCTTCTGTACTGATTATATCTTGATCAACTTCACTATTATTTACGTCTATCTCTTGGGGCGATATAAAATTATGAGTTTGTATAGGAAGTATAAGAGATTCTTGAGTTATACTATCTATAGAATCTTGAGAAATTTTCACCTCCGTTTCCGAACCGGTGTCCGTATCGGAGCTACGGGTAGGATTCTTCACCCAAAATTCCTGTCTTCTAAGCTCTCGAGCGCGTATGTCGTCTTCATCCTCCGTAGCTGTTGTACTTTCATCGTCTGAATATAAAAACAAATCAAGTTATAGATAGTCATTTACATAGTAATAAAGAGCGTAAGCAATCTAACGAAGAACCAAAGCTGTACCTTCGTTCGTGTATTCATCGCTAGAATCTTCATATTCATTGCTTCCAGTATCAGATTGTCCCATTGCAGCATGTGGATGAGAGTATCGTAGTGTCCAATTTTTGGCAAGTTCAAGAGTTCCTTCGGTTGTTAAGGGCTGATCTATTGCTTCTTCGTATACTTCGTTATCGTCATCCGAATCGCTGGTGAAACATTAATAAACCGTTTGAAAATCTGTTATCATGTTTTTTGAATTATACTTATCCGTAAAATATCTCACCTCATGTCTGAAATGTCATCGCTAGAACCCATTTCTGCAGTGGAAGCACCGAAATTTCTATCCGTCCATTCGTCTTCATCCATCTGACTTTGGGGTTCTTCGGCGTCTGATATTCTTGCTAAGTTTTCAAATTCTATTCTCTCAGGTGTTTGTCCGCGATCGAGTAAATCAAGACCAACAACGCCTTCTAAAGGTATCTTTGCCTAAAAACAATATACGTTATTTACATTCTTAATTTAAAAAGAGAATCGTATACGATAAAGTTAAAGTTGAAATCATACCTTCTCTGGTGTCTTTAGATGCACTGGTGTGGCAGGTATATTTTCCTTGTTCAACACTGCAACTCTTTTTTTATCCGCGCGTGCTTTTAATGCTCCTAAGAAACCGAAATGTTGTGTACAGTAGAATCGTCCTCCACTCTTGTCCCGATCAAACGTATGGTTCCCTATCATTGAGGAATTATTATTGGTAAAAATTCTCTCTCCATTGATTTCCAAAAGAGATTAAGAATAAAAATTGAACCTATTCTCAAAGAGGTAGAACAATATTCGCAACGGAAACAGCCTCGATGGAAAAACTTCCCTTCGGCACTAAGTCTCTCCATTAAATAAACTCTCTTATTGCAAAAATGACACATCTCCGAACCTCCTTGCGCGGGTAACGCTATTGTGGGCTTGACATTCTGCAGGAAAAATACGAGGAAACAAAGTAGTAATTATTAACTTCAAATGTTTAGTACAAAAGAATCTTAGTCAGCGCTTTTCAATCGAATTATAATGTTTTTAACAATGCGTAATTGCATATTAGGTGTTACAATTAGACAATACACGTATCAACATAAATTCCATTAGGATCACAGATATTTTAATTCGGTTAGATCAGTTAATTAACTTAGGAAGAAAAATCTCAAATGTAAAATGATGTTTTAGTGTTATGCACTACACATACATATATATATATCATATAAAAATATATTCCGTATATCCTGTAAGAAACAATAAATTTACAGATACATGGGTACATATGACGATTCTATTCTCTTGGAAGCAATTATATGAAAAATACAAAGTACAATAGACGTCACAAAGACTCCGGATATCCTGCTGACTATATCCTCCAGTACTGAGATTTTGGAATATCGTATTTACCGATTTGTACACCCTGGGCTCCGCGTCTTGACTTTTATTCGAAAACTGTTCGGCCATAGCCGAAACTTTATTGTACCCGAGGACATTACCCTCTTTGATCTTCCTGTCAATATTCTTCAGGGTATTGTCAATATCAGCGTACTTACTATCTGTCTCCTTTTGATCCCGTCCCTTCTTCTCCATCTTGATTTGTCGAGCTAAAAACTGAATGAAGCATATACACATCTGAAAAACATTGATTATCGAGTACTGTTTAATCACTCGCATGCCAACCTGTTCTCGACTCCACTTCGGCACTCGTTCTACTTTGTCGTGTCGGACAGTACGGCCCATTTTATTCTCCTCGATTTTCTTCTCGATTTCCTTCACGTTCCAATCGGTCTTCTCGATCTTACCTTTATACATATATAAATATTATAAGAAATTTTAATTCAGTATAGAAAAGGAAAATCTTATATAATGAAATAGTACAATAATAAGAAAGATATAAGATAACACAAACCAATGGCACGTAGAAGATCTCTGGGCTTCTTTTCAGCTGGAGCAGATCCTTTTAGTTTGTCCTCGATGCTCTTTATTCGGCCAGAGAACTCCTCGTCTATGCTGTTTCTATGATGACCAGCGTGAATCTTGGGTTCTCTATCCTAATAAACAGAATGTCATGAAATAAATTTCAATATGCGAACGTTGAAGTAGATGACCACAGAATAAGACTCGTGAAAGAACCCTCTTTAATCACAGTACAAGTATAAAAAGAAAGCTTAAAAAAAAAAAAAAAAAAAAAAAAATATTTGAAACTAAAAAACTTATTAATATACATATGTATGTGAAAAATAAATTAGCGTGTCATAATTTATTTCCTTTGCACTGTGTAATGTTAGTGTTACAGTTCCTTAAAGATATATAAGCACTCGCAACCGATGTTATAAACGTCCCTTCTGTTTGAAAATAGTTAGTAGTGCAATTTAGAGCCTTTACATCCTCCAATATTATCGATGCATAAAATATCATGCACACCATTTAGAATCATGTATTGCTATTACATAGTTAGTTTATGCACGTTTATAGCTATAATTTTTCGTTTTTGCAACGAAAAGTTATCGAATAATTAGTACGTAATCGTTCTCCTTTAAACGTTATTTGCATACGTTTGCACATGTTAAATGTTTATTATTATCAATGCCATTATTGAAGAAATATATAAAAATAATATTTTTTTAGGACTTGTTTAATCGTTTGTTAAAATCCAAAAAAAGATGTGATAAAAAAAATATAAAACAATATGCACTCCCAAAATCATTCACTTTCCAGCTTACTGGATATAATATTTTCTGCTCTAGATATTTCACTCTATCCTTGAAATCCGGCGCAGTTTGACGGTATAAGAATATCGAATAATCTTCGAACGGCTCGTCTTTCTCACGTTTTGCGTTCGCTTGCAGCATCTGCATACTTTTGTAGAATTGCTGCGTCGCCATGTTTCGCAAATATTGTCGCCTTCTCATACGTTCGGCGCGATTTTTCTCTATATCTGCGAGTCTCTTCTGCCTTTCCTCCTTTACATCCACCGTAAAATCGTACAGTGACATTAATTTAACATATTCATATAGTTACAATGATTGTTTTCTTTATAATCAGCTTAATTTTCATTTGTGAATTATTCACACAATTTGCACAGCTTATGTTACGTGGTTTTCATCTATTAAGTTCACAACGATCACAATGGTTGAATGCGATACAAAAGAGGATAAAAGAGATCGGAGGGTTCTTTAACTCGAGTTTAGCGTCGCTAACATTATTTGTTTTTTAAAAGAGAGAGAGAGAGAGAGAGAGAGAGAGAGAGAAAAAGACGAAGATACAGGAATGTCAATGCTTGTTTCTATTTCTTGAGAAGTAGATTATTTTATTATTCTCTAATTCTACGGGGCACTAGCCGTGGCTATTAGGAAATAATTCTATATAATCTATTCGTTCTAAACAAACGTTTAGTAAAATAGGACAAATACAAAAGCTGACGTAGCAAATATATTATATAATATATAACATAAATATAAATATCATAGAAAATGTTTACAACATAACCGAGAGTTTTTGTAATGTCCCACTGATACTTTGGTTGACTATACGAAGCGATTAGAATGTAACGACTTCCTTCCGCACCATGGTATTGGTAACTCCAATAATTAAGAGGATTAACAACGATATGATTATCCCACGATACATAAGTGCTTCAATCTTCTGCCACCATGACTATAGGATATAAGCATTGTAAGTTTTGTGGGTATGAATGTTAGTGTTCGATTTGTAACCCCTTATGGAATATGTTTATGTAATAAATATGACTTAAATGAAATTAAAGAAACCATTCCATAAAGCGTTATGTACGTGA
This sequence comes from Bombus soroeensis, assembly GCA_014737365.1. Taxonomy (NCBI): domain Eukaryota; kingdom Metazoa; phylum Arthropoda; class Insecta; order Hymenoptera; family Apidae; genus Bombus; species Bombus soroeensis. The sequence goes on along the minus strand of JACXIL010000263.1, from coordinate 72,499 downwards.
TCCAATCCTTTGCGATTAATTTCTTGAATGTTTCTTTCAAGTTATAATATTTAAATGTTCTCGGAATTCTCAAGTTACGAATGCAAAGGATCGATTTAGATATTAAAATAAAAAAAAGAATGCTTCTTTTAACCTTGGACGATCTGCTAACTAGAAGCTTTCAAAAACATACGATTAAAAATTTAAATAAAGAAAAATATTCTGTATTTTTTAAAGATGTTACACGTCGACAGATGATACTATACGATTTGGTAAAATAGAAAAGAAAACTTACCACTGTCGCGCCCATCTTCTCCGTGCTTCGTCTCTTTCGAGAACGTCGACTAATCGTGTCTCCCTTCTTATCCGCGGGGTTTAAATTTTCGTTATGTCGCGATCGTGAGTGTCTCGTTCTTGTCGCACTATCTTGTCTGACGATACGGTCAATTAACTGAACTTTTTGGTCAGGTGTTAATTGGCTCAATTGTTTACTATGTGCAGGCCTTTCTTCGTTTTCAGGTTCCTTTATAAAAGACGATTAAATATGCAATTGTTATACAATTATACGAAAAGAAAGTCAACAGAATCGCTACTGTGACGAAGATTAGACTAATTTATGGAAAACGATTTATGGCTTATGGTAATTTCTCGTTAACTTTACTATTATCCGAACGACAACACTCGTGATCCCTATTGAAATGACTTGGTGGTACGAATATTTTCTTCAATGATGATGCAACTATATTTTTTTGAAGTTTATTTCTTATCCAGCTTATCGTAAATCTGTCATCCACTTCTGTAACGTTTTCACTTAACGATATTTTGTTATTATTGTGGTCTAATGATTCGACGGCGGTTTGTTGTGAAAATGTCGTAGGATTGGGATATGACAATGACTCTGCTTTTCGATCGTAAACGATGAACGACTGACTATGATTCCTATGGGACGTAGGATCAGGTGTTCGTGGACAAGGATGGATCTTGCTTGTTAAAAGGTGTTGTGACGACTGTAAACATGCGGTCCGTGATATCGGACATGATATTGAATACTATAAAATACGGAAACCATTTAAAAATCTTCTGACTTCGTTCTACATCGTACGAATTTACTTACTAATTTTGGATGTTTAATGTACGGGATTTCACCGCGGAAAACTTCGTATATCTGTGTGAGATAAGAAAACATGGCGAGTTTATCGGGGACGTCGCATTGAGCCATTTCCTCTCCTGTCATTATCTAGAAAAATTCAACAATTAGAATATCGAGTTGTTTCTCCTTTTATCTTTTACATAAGTAAATTAAATCGAAATATAGCTTACTGGAGGTATGCTCAGTTCTTTTTCCAAGATATCAAAGGCCAGCTGATTGTTTGTAACCGCATCATCCGGATTCAAATTATGGAAGTCTATTAGATTCGGTCGATATCTGTGAATTATCGCACAAATAGCCAAACCATTCTTGAACGAGACACCCATATCTTTTATTTGAACCGAGTCGTACAGGGCAACTTGTTTTTGCAACCAGCGAAGCAGCGTGTCTGGATGCACTTGTGAATCTCCACGTAAATCTATATATCACGATCGATAACATTAATAAGCTTTATAATATTTTTATGTAACTACAATCAAAGTATATTCGCAATTCTACCTCGGCGACGTCGTTTCTTAGGAATATCGATGTCGGACTGTACAGGAGGCTGTTTGATGCTGTCAGGGTCATCTGTGTCTACTAAACCTCGCACTTGTATTGGCGTTACAGAGGATACGTTCAAATTGGGGTATCTTAAAATGAATGAAGATTTGTTATAAGTAAACAAATAGTAAATAAAACTATATCAGGCAGATAATTTTATTTTATAGCAATAACAATATAGATATCGTACCTGGTATGAGGGTCCAGCGTATATGCAGCGTAATCCCTGTTCAAATTTTCAGGCGTAGTCTGCCCGAGTAGCCTGTAAATAGATTCACGTTCTGCAATTACTTCTAGCGGTGATACATTTGCACCCCAGCTTTTGATTGCCCAGCAAGCATCCAAGGAACTTAGAAATCCTCTCGCACAACCGGATCCCGTTGGCCAGAACGGCTATAAAAATTATACAATATAAATTACACCATACGTGTATACATATACATATATACACGATAATACAACGATAACAAAGAAGATTTAGAATATCAAAGAGGATTATTAATATCATCCAACAAGTACAGCGGTATTGTACGACAGCTGATAAAATTAATTGAAAAATGCCACTTTGACGAATCATTAGAATTAAAGTGTAGGATAATAGAGACGTCAGGTGATATACCTCGAGCAGACTATCGCCGACGAGGATCATAAGTAGTCTATGACCCCGACGTTCCAAAATTCGGCTAGCATTCTCCGCCGCATACATAGACGTGAAATCGAACATAGCCACGTCTGGCTGACCGTAATGGTTCACTGCAAATTCCATACCGATCATTTGGTATTCTGTAGAGAATTCAGCAGCTTCACGGGCGTAAAGCATCAATGCTTCGCGATCCACGTTCTCCTTCGCGAGCAACTTTGCTGTGTCTGGATAGTCCTGAAATATATTCCAATTAAGGGGGTTGTTCTGAATTAGAATGTTCTAAAACAGCGTCTTTTGTGATTCTTTTTAGAAGGGAAAGAAAGAAATGAAGTTATTGAATTTTGAGAAAAAAGATTTTTTTAAAGTAAAAAAGAAAATTATAACATATTTCTAAGCCTATTTCATGGATTGCAGTTTTCAATCGGCGAGAAGGATCCAGCTCGTAATTCTTGACTAAAACAAAAAAGCAAAAAAGCATTAAATTATCATATATTTTTCTTCTGGGTGAACTAAACAAAGGCAGAAAGAAGTTTATTTGAATAATTGTTATAGCACCTTAAAGTTTATTTTCTTTTTTTAAGAAACACATTTTTTTTAAACCCGCCAAAATTTTTAATTTCACACTTTTCTCTGCCGTTGTTTAGTTCACCCAGAAGAAAAATATATAACAATTTAATCCTTCTTTGGTTTTTTGTTTCAGTCAAGAATTACGAGGTGGATCCTTCCCGCCGATTGAAGACTGTAGCCCATGAAATAGGCTTAGAAATCTGTTGTAATTCTTTTTTTACTTTGACAATAATTTTTTCGTATTCGTTAAATATATACAAAACCATACCTCAAAATTCAATAACTTCATTTCTTTCTTTCCCTTCTAAAAATATCGCCAAAAAAAAAAAAACGCTGGTTTAGAACATTCTAATTCAGGATCTCATCTTCCTTAATTAACATCACGTTTATAATTAGTCAAAATCGTTATAAAGCTATAATGGTATATAGTATGGACGAACGTATAATTATTTTTATACAATGACGTACCTGCAGAATTACTCCCTTATCTATAAGGCTGTGCTTTTTGGCAGTCATAACGAAGTAGTGAGTATCATCTTTATAATATACAATATTCTCTAGATCTATACCAGTCTCTTGGTACAGTTCTTTGAAAAATTTCTGGTTGAAGATGAAGGCCACTCCGCTGATTTCTTCTACCCGTGCCTCCGCCTCTGTTCGTTTGTTTATAAAATTGGCAGTTATCGCTATAGCCAATTTACCCCGAAATTCTTTGCGCTTGAAACCCTCCAATGTATTTCTTTTGCCATCGGCGCCGATTAACACGTCGAACTCGTATTGACAGACCGGATGATCGGCGGGGGTAGTTTTCGCTCTCCAACCTATTTCTGAAAGAATTACAAACTTATGTTAATCAAACTATAGGAATATTTTATGACAAACGGTTACATAAAGGATTCGTAAAATTTCTCGCAGCGGAGAAACAAAGCTGCGATACTTCATCGATGAAATTGGAAGATGTTTCTTCTCCAATGTGATTTCAAGCGGAGAATAATTTGTTCTTTCCTATCGTATTTATTTTCAACTTTCCATTACACGTGCTCTGTTTTGTATACTTTTTACCTTAGAATTTCTTCTACCAATTATCAACAGTTGTTGTTAAAAAAAAAAAAAAAAAAAAAGAAGAAAGCGGTAGGATAAATAGAAGTTTGAACATTTTACAGGTCAATAAAGTTTCACGCGTCGAAAGGGTCGATTATTGGATGAAAAGGGGTGGATTGAGCGTTAGAAAGACTAGGTTACTTACTGCCCTCTTCCTGATTCTCCGGTGGTGGTATCAAAGAATCGAAACTGACACTTTCGTGGAATTCGACACCGAGGATCAAAGCAACCTTCAGCAAGATGCACTGAAGTTGCCGAATGCTGATATGATCTATAGATCCAGCACAGAATTTGCCAAAAAATTTCTTTGCTCCTAGGCCACGAAGATCTTGAATAACAAAGGGCCAAAGGTGGAGAACGTTGTTTCTGGACATCCGGTCTCTTTTTTCCACAACGACAACCTTGGCACCTAACAGCTGAGCTTCTATGGCCGAACGAAGTCCACACGGACCTCCTCCGATGATCAAAACCTGAAAAATCAAACATTCCTCGTTATTGGTAATTCCAATTTCTTGGAAGCAAAATATCGAAAGACATTGCAAAGTTTCTCTTCTTCTTTTCAAACGGAGATTATCATAATCATTTTTTTTTCTTAAATGGTGGAAATTTTTTTTTTTAATGGGTTGAAAATTTATTTCTAATTTAATTTTTAAATTCAAATTCCGAGAACCCGAATTTGGTCGGGTATTTCAATTCTTGAAAGTGTACCGTTTCTTTTGTTTCATAGCTAATAGATAAATAGCGAGAAATTAAAAATTTTGACGGGTTTAAAGAGAAAATGTGTTTTACAAAAAGAAAAAATAAACTTTAAGGTGTTATAACAATTGTTAGAATCAACTTTTTGACGAAGTTTTTTAGTTCATAGAGAAGAAACATATATAATAATTCAATTCTTTTTTGGTTTTTTATTTCAGTCAAGAAAAACGAGGTGGACTTTGCACGCCGTTTGAAAACTGCAGCCCATGAAATAGGCTTAGAAATCTGTTATAATTTTCTTTTTCGCTTAAAAAAAATTATTTTTGTATCCGTTAAATACATATAAAACCATACTTCAAAATTCAATAACTTTGTTTTTTTCTTTCCCTTTAAAAAAAAATCACAAAAGACGCTGTTTTAGAACATTCTAATTGAGGACACCCCGTTAACACGTTCACGCCGCAATTTTTCAACTTTGACCTCAATTTATAACAAAATTACAAAAGCTATACAATTCCTGTTGAGTTCAACGAATTCAGTGGACTTCGACTAATACATTGATATACAATAGTTTGGCAATATCAATTTGCAAATATCTATAAATGTTAAGTAAAGCTGACGGGGTCAGCTTTGGCCCTAATTTTCTACTCTTTTCGATTTTTCTCAAAAAGTACAGGTCTGACGCTGATTCTGACCATCGCGCGCAATTCTGTGGACATTTTTCTATAAGAAACGTTCACAGCGCGAATCAAAAAATTTGTCAATTCCGTACAGGGAAAAAGAATAGTTGTTACGTCGCGTGAGATAGTCCGTGCGTTTAGTCCCTCGTTTTCTCCTATAAAATTAGAAATATTGTTCACGCAATTGTCCATACGTTCAAAAATACTGTTAAACCTGGCAAAAATATTGTAATTGACGAAATTATAGTTCCGTGGAGAGGACGTCTCACTTTTTGGCAATATATTCCTGGCAAGCGGCATAAGTATGGGATAAAACTTTATAAACCGTACCTTCCGGAAGGTTACACCCATAACATTCATATTTATGCCGGAAAAAATGCAACCGGAATAGTGAAAACACACACGCACGATGTAGTAATGGCATCGTTAGGTAAATTATTATTTGAAGGCCGCATACTATTTAGATACTTATTTAGAATAAAAGATAGAGAGTATGCCGCGAAAAAAGCCAAAAAAGTAACAACATATTGCGATAAGGGCCAGTCGACACTCTGTCTAACGTGTTTTAAAAAATTGCACGAAAAAATAAATATGTTAAGTTTATAATATCGAATTGTTATGTTTTTACTATTGTATGTCTGCTTATAATGTTGAGATAAAATAATATAAACCTATTTTGTATTATCTATTTTGTGAAATACACGTGCGACCCACCGCCGCCCCATGGGACAGACACGCGTGACCCACCGGTGAGTCACGGCGACGTGAACGTGTTAAGTTACCTCGATAGATATCGTTTCAGGTGAATGAAGCTTCTCCAAAAAAAAAGAGTCGTCACGACATAATATTAAAAATAGCAAGATACAATTAAAATTAAGAAGAGAAATAGCAAGATACAATTGAAATTAGGAAGAGAAATAGCAAGCTCCAATTGAAATTAAGGAGAGAAATAGCAAGATACAATTGAAATTAGGAAGAGAAATAGCAAGATATAGTTGAAATTAGGAAGAGAAATAGCANAGATACAATTGAAATTAGGAAGAGAAATAGCAAGATACAATTGAAATTAGGAAGAGAAATAGCAAGATACAATTGAAATTAGGAAGAGAAATAGCAAGATACAATTGAAATTAGGAAGAGAAATAGCAAGATAAAGTTGAAATTAGGAAGAGAAATAGCAAGATACAGTTGAAATTAGGAAGAGAAATAGCAAGATACAGTTAAAATTAGGAAGAGAAATAGCAAGATACAGTTGAAATTAGGAAGAGAAATAGCAAGATACAATTGAAATTAGGAAGAGAAATAGCAAGATACAATTGAAATTAGTAAGAGAAATAGCAAGATATAGTTGAAATTAGGAAGAGAAATAGCAAGATAAAATTGAAATTAGGAAGAGAAATAGCAAGATACAGTTGAAATTAGGAAGAGAAATAGCAAGATACAGTTGAAATTAGGAAGAGAAATAGCAAGATACAGTTAAAATTAGGAAGAGAAATAGCAAGATATAGTTAAAATTAGTAAGAGAAATAGCAAGATGCAATTAAAATTAAGAAGAGAAATAGATAATTCAGGAAATCGCATAAAATATTCTGGATATACTTACTCTCGTATTGGGGCATGCTTTGCCACGATTGTAACATTTGTGACTGGCTCTCTGATCAAATTTTTTCCATAGAGCTTGCGCCTTCCACGATCGCAACTTGAGTCTCAATTTTGGATAAAATTGATTGATCGTATTTGGTCTAATTTTGAGTAATTCGCAGAGATGCCGGAAATGTCCAAGAATGGATTTTAATGTAGTGGCATTACAAAACAAATCGAACTCTTCGTTGGCTTTCGCCACCTCTGTCGAGTTCATTGTTTGCTTTCGACCCTGCTGATGCTCCATTACCTGTAACAAATTCATATTTGTTATAAATTTTGTTATACGACCAGCGTAAGCAAAAGTGTCATAAACATTGCAATTATTAATACTAGTTGCTTCGTGTATCAGGTAAATTAAGCTTCTCGTATCTACGGATAAGATAACTCTGGCGGCGCAATATCGTCCATAGATTTGGGAAAAAATCGATCTGTAAGATATCTCTTTGGCTAAATCTAAAAGACACGTATCTAGTTTTTGCTGGATATTACATAACATTGTACGTTTTAAAAATATATTTGTTTTAAATATCGAATAAAAGCCAGTTTGAAAGGTATGTTTAAATAAATCTAAGGACATATTCGAGATTACAAGGCAACTTGACAATTTCAACATTTTCTCATTCGGTGATAATGACAAAATCCGCAATCGCTTAGTCGCTAACCCAATATTCGTGCGAGGCAAATTTTGCCGATAGAAATTCAACTTGATTAAGAAAACAACAATAAATTACCAATTTTTAGGATCTTGTACGAAGCTACCATGGGGAGAGAACTCGTAACACGGCTACGTACCATTTCCAACTAGTCGTATCGACATTATTTCTACGACTTTAAAGGAACAGAGGCTAATTTAACCAGAAAAACTGCATCCTTCGATGACTAACGCTAAGCAAAGTTGATATAAAATTAATACGTAATAATTTCAATGGAATAATTGCACACCACCAGAACTACTCGCTTTCGATCGAGATTTATCGCCGATCGCTGGCAGTGGAAGGGAAAAGGAGTACGCAGAAATTCATTGAATTTGCGATATAAATTGCCTAGCACGAAGCTTCGTAATTAAATTCGTACAACGATAATTTACAAATTGCTGTGGATGGTAAAACGGAACGAATACTGATTAACGATAAACAACGTGGATATTAAATAAATTTGCGAAACGAGCGTACATGAAATAACGATACATAAAATTTCACGCGTAACGTTAATCTGGCACAGAGAACGTTTCTTAGGATCGGTATAATTCACCTAAATACCAGTGCATTTATCGATCGTATTTATTCCGTTCGATAGCTCATTGCGGTTTCTTCTTCTACGTCTCGTGATCCTTTTCTGTTCCTTTTTCCCTTGACACACCACAAATTTATCCTGGAATTTTTCACCGCAGACGCGTTTTATTTTCGTGTCGAATATTTCTGTCCCTCGAGAGTGGAGAAATTCGGGACGAAACGTGGCGTCGTTTAACACTAGAACTATCGATAGTTAACGAAGCTATTTCTACCAAAACCGGTGAAAATGACTGGTCTTTCAAAAATACCTAATCATAGAACATTTGTATATTTATCGATTTATTACTTTCTTACAGAAGCAATTCCATGTTATGTAATACATTTTTAGTTTTATTGATCCATTTGGAATCCCTAAACGAGGCTTGACAAATTTATAAAATTGTAGAACCAGTCATTTTCACAGTTGTGGTATTTCTAGCGTTAACATTTAGCGATTTAGCGATCGATCCGGAATTTTCCTGATAACTGATATCGTCATTTCGAACGATACGCGGTAAAAATTTGAAAAATATGTGGCAAGTCGTGGAAAACGAGGAAACTGATTAATTGGAGTTCGATAAACAGATTGCAGGACCATTTTACTCTTTGACAAGTACCGGTAATTTTAATTGGAATTGGTATAAGTAGCCTTGATACGAAATTATTTTCAGTTTGAATACATAAAAAACAAAATAAAATTCGTTATATTATTCTTTTAGTAATCGTTGCGAAAGCCATTACATCATTGCGGAAAAAAATATAACACGAAGTAGAAATTTGAAAATAAAATTGTAAAACCAGTCAATTTCACTGGTGTGGTAGTTCTAGTGTTAAAGAGAACAATGCTACACGTTGATTTCTTTCGTCCCGGGTTTAAGCGTTCGATGAAAGGATTAAACACGCTGGACTTGTCGCATTTCCACAAATTTTGCGCGTACAGACGTTAGAATCTTTTTAACTATCAGAGATATGACACAAGTTTTAATAAATCTGTAGGAAATTGTTCGGTTTCATAGAGACGATCGAATGGAATATCTCAATTACTCGTAAGCTCCTTTTCACAGAGATTTCAATATCTTTCGGTATCTTCTCCAAGAATAATTTTCAGTATTTTTTTTTTTTCAGAATAATTTACGATATTTTGTTTCTTCAATTCTTGAAGGCTAACCTAAGCGAAATTTTACTTTATTCGAATTTCGTTTGAACGTTACCATTTGCAATAATATTATCGCGCTGTTATTTACCTGTTATTTACTGTAACCATGGGAAATAATAATTTTTCTATTCTCAGCCAACGTCGAATACCGACAAAATATTAAATCGCCTTCATTATCTTCTTTATTAATTATTGCAATTCCATCCGCAATAGCGCAAACGTGATTTCCTTTGACAAAAACGTTCAAAGATTAACGACATCGTATCACATCTCTACAGCATCGTCGATTCAATTGCGCATCTCGATACACGTTCAGACGATATTTACGAAGCGTACGCTCGGAATTTTAATTTATCCTACTTTTTATCGAATTTACAATGCCGTACAATTTGCATCTCTCGTTCGAATTGATAAGTTCCGTAAAAACGCGTACTCGTTTTAATCGATAATGTCAGATATCGTTGGAAATATTGGCACGACGTATGTTGTGTACAGATGACACGGTGTTTTGAATCGATTCAAGATAAAAACGATTATGTAATAGAATTTTCTCGTACGTAAGGACGTAAATTGTAGATCTTGTTACATTTAGCAGGTTATCAGGAAGAGGATGGTTGTTATTTCTAGACTCGTTTCTAGATACTCGCCGATAGGCTTAGCCTATGTGAGATAATAGAAAATCGATAGGAGCAGGTTTGCAGTTGCACGAGGCAAACGAAAGTAGCGTCACGTGCTTTGCGAACCAACGTTATGGAATTACGAATGATTTTTGACGTATCGATCATCGAATAATCCAATTGACGTAAAAGCTGAGTTATGTGTGTTCCTACGATATGGCTATCACGCGTACTTGAAGTAAAACACGACGCGTATCTTTCCCAAGAAAACCCTGGCGTGTCTTTAACCGTACGAATTAATTGCTTGTCGGTATAATAATCGTTTATTCAATTAATCAGAAGATACGAAAGTATTAACTTAACAGTCAGTTGTTCAAACAAATACTATGTTCATCGTTCAAGGAATTTCGCTGTTCAATAACGAAGATGAAAGATCTGAACTAACGAACTATTTATTTAATTATTTATATACTAATTACAGTCAACTGATTGAATAAATTTGTACGTTGTTCGTTATTGGAAGAGTGTTATTACTGAATAAAAAAGATTCATAAAATCTGAAGTAACGAGCTATTCAATTTCAGCTATTTAATGTACATTAATATTCCTCGCCTTTTATTCCAAGAATTTCATTGCTAATTCGGAATAGAAGAAAATGAAGCGGATAATATCATCGAATCACGGGTGACCGGAAGAGTTTGTGATTTGAATTTTAGGCCGTGCAATTTCAATTTGCATCGTGTATCATATCGTACCACTGTAGCATGAAACTTGGAACACACGATGTAAAGCCAGGTACGTCTCAACTTTTGTTTCTACCTTTTTCCCATTTAACCGTTCTAACCACATCCAACCAAAAGGGTAAATGATATAAAGACTATTTTACGATCATCCCTTTGGAAAGACAATAGGCAATATTTCTATGTAGATATCCATATTCTGAAATTAAGGGACCTACTATACATTTCCTAAATCATTTACAAACCTAACGGTACCAAACTTATTAGGTATAGAACAACGCAGAAGCATTTCACGGAAGAAAACTCCGCTTCTAATGGTAAACATCATTGAGGTTGGTAATCGAAAGAAAGAAAGAGAGAGAGAGAGAGAGAGAGAGAGAGAGAGAGAGAGACGAAACGATGAGAGGCGAGTAGGCAGATCTAGGCGAGGTGGTCGCCCCGGACCATCCTCGAGCCACTCGAAATGTCACGAGGTGCTGGCCGACGTGCCTTCTGCGTGCCTTTCGACTCGACCATACAGATCATCGGTGCTCGTCTTCCGATAAGTGCGAGCTAAATACAGCGGGATGCCGAGAATCGTGGCGATGCGCTGGCGCCCGTATCAGCCACGAACTATGGCTGAAGAGAAAGAGGTGGTGAACGAGGAACAGGAGGAGAGATATTCGGTCACGCTCCGGTATTGATTTACGAATCAATTTAGAAACGACTTCCGCGATACGAGTCCCATAATTCATGCGGATTAGTCGGCTACGCCGTGCAGTTTCCAATGCACCGCTTGAAGGCGCTGCAAATGGCCTACTAGCGCCAATGTTCCTCTAACTAAGCTGTTTTAAGTTGTAACTAAAAACCGAGTAATAAAGCAATTAGAAGCGCCGCTATGTGCATACTGTTTGATGTATCGCGTCGTAGAGTGTTGTTTTTACGACGATCGTCTTAAACGATCCGCAAGAAAGAATTGAACGGTTTAAAAGTATAAACGACATCGTTCGGGTTAGGTATAGTATCGATCATTGACACGGAAGGTTGGAACGAAAGGAGGTTCAACCGTTCTTCCATGTTTTTATCGATTGTCCTATGTTGTATACCTGTTTGAAGTTGAGTATTTGTTCGAATGTATTGGATGGAACTAAAACTATCCATCATCGACCGTCTAATTGACAAACGCCATGCTATTGTTGCTGACACTAGAGCTATCACAGCGGTCGAAACGGTTGGGTCTACAATTTTACGACCGTGCCAACCCTCGTTTAGGGATTATGATTTCAGATAGATTAATAATATCAGAAATGTACTAAGTAACACGAGGGAATTCTTTCTGTAAGAGACTAATACATTAACAAATATGCAAATATTCTATCACGACGTATATTTTAAAATTGTTGCTAACACTAGAGCTATCACAGCGATCGAAACGGTCGGGTCTACAATTTTACGACCGTGCCAACCCTCGTTTAGGGATTATGATTTCAGATAGATTAATAATATCAGAAATGTACTAAGTAACACGAGGGAATTCTTTCTGTAAGAGACTAATACATTAACAAATATGCGAATATTCTATCACGACGTATATTTTAAAATTGTTGCTAACACTAGAGCTATCACAGCGGTCGAAACGGTTGGGTCTACAATTTTACGACCGTGCCAACCCTCGTTTAAGGATTATGATTTCAGATAGACTAATAATATCAGAAATGTACTAAGTAACATGAGGGAATCCTTTCTGTAAGAGACTAATACATTAACAAATATGCGAATATTCTATCACGACGTATATCTTAATATTGTTGCTAACACTAGAGCTATCACAGCGGTCGAAACGGTTGGGTCTACAATTTTACGACCGTGCCAACCCTCGTTTAGGGATTATGATTTCAGATAGACTAATAATATCAGAAATGTACTAAGTAACACGAGGGAATTCTTTCTGTAAGAGACTAATACATTAACAAATATGCGAATATTCTATCACGACGTATATTTTAAAGATCAGTCATTTTGTCTCAACTATCGGTAGTTCTATCGTTGATATTGCTAGTTCATACACGTTTAATATTTCGATTTACGTGGATTGACATCAACTTGAATTATAACGATTATATATAAATTTAGGTAGTTGTACGCGTAGCTAACATAGTTTAACTTAAGTTACGATTATGTGATGATCTATTACGTATGCGTTTCCGTTTTTCGACAAGTTTACGTCTACCGTTCTGGTTATACTGTGTATGTGTTGTTATTTACGCGTAAGTTTTACGGTTACTGTTCTGTCTTATTTTGTGCGTGCAACTGAAAGTCAGCGCAAAGCTGGGAGGCAAATGGAAATAAAGAATTTTTTCATATAACGAACGTGTATCATATATTTGCTTATGTTCTCTTCTACGAAAAATAGCATGTAATATGAAATACAAGTACAAATAGAAAAATAAGATATTCCTTCAAAAATAGGTCTAGCGGGTGTATCAAATTAATGACGTACGAATATGGTTTCAAAGAAACTTATTACGATTCGTCACACGGTTGTGAAGAAAAATTGATTTATCGCATCGTATACCACTTTTATACTACTGCTTCTTCCGCGTCTTACGTACATACTATTCAAAATATCAATGTCACTGTACGATTTCTACCTTTAAACGCACACAGATGTCAATAAAAAGTACAATTTCCCTGCTCCAATATCCATAAAGAACGCTAAATACACATTTCCGAAACGTTGTTGTTGAAGCAAAAAAGAAAAAGAAAAACGCAATTTTATCACGCAATTTAAAATGCTCGATAGAAAGAACGCATCAGGTATAATATTACCTTACCTGCGCAACAAATCTAAACTACAAATACAGAAATTAAAAATCTTAACCCTCTCGCATTTCCCATCGCCCTTATCCGGTTAAAAGAACAAAGACAAATCCAAAGATCCCTCGCGCGAAGAATGAAAGTCTCCTGTATCTTTTCGCGGGTCAGCCGATAATTACGAGTTCGAGGCGTGGAATTTTATCTCTGTAGGCGGCAGCCAGCGCTAATTTCTCCACGGTGCCGTACAATGACTCGTTATGCACGGTCACGTCCTCGCGAACGATCGTAATATCGTGTGCCGTACCGCAGTCGATACACCCGATGCTCTTCCACACGGTTCTTTGAACTTACGACCTGATAACTTGGTGCTCCTGTCGCCTATGCCTTTGCCTCGTCGTCGTCCTCGTACCACCGGGTATTCCGCGTACGACAAACGGAAGCACGAGAACTTTCCCCTATGGACGTTCCGCGGAGATCAAAGCGAAGCTCTCGTCGTGATATCGACCGTCTCTAAAGCGATGCTTCGCTTCCTTTTTTCTCTCTTCTTCTTGCTCTTTCTTTTTCTTTTTTTTTCTTTTTTCGTAACGCACTTTGACGGTGGAAATAATTATTAAGGCTGTTTATTCGTGCTCGAACCTCGTTTCCTGGGGAAGGGGGGAAGGGAAGGTATAATTAATGCGGAAGGTGAACGAACGTAAGGCGTACGTTCGATGAGATGTTATACTTTCATTCGTTGGAAATAAATGGCACGTATAATACTTGTTTGGGATTGCTTCTGATCGAATGAATTTTGACGAGTTGGCCACGTTTGCGGAGTTTACCGAGAAGTGGATATTTTCTGGAGATCGGGATGTCGATGGAACATGGAGATTTGTGAAAAATTTGCATGGATAGAAATGTACGTAGTGTACGTAACGCGTGAAAATGTATGTAACAGATGTATATAATACGACATAAAATATATGCTTCGTGCATTTGTGAGAAATTTAAATGGACAGAAAGAATACCGAAAAATAGGTAAACTAAAGTACTCGCTGTAATATTTCGCGAGGGAAACAAATTTCTATGCACAGCTATCTCTATGTACCTTTTCTAGTTTTCATAAAAATGGATAGATTCGTATAAACATCCGCGGTCTATCGATGAGATTTTGAACGAGAACGTTGAAAATATTCTACGAAACGCGTAATCGACGAAGAAATTAAACGAATGTAAATGTATAAAGATATTCGTGAACCGTAAACGTTGTAGACAGATCATTCTATCTGTGAACTTTCGCAATTCCGTGAACTCTCTTCCAAGTTTAAAGCGAATTAGAAGTTTAAAGAGTTTATTGAGAAGCGAATGCCTTCCGAAAATTAGAAAATTAATTAGCTTGTTAACGAGAACGTTGAAAATAGTTAAGAACGTGTTGCTTCTGGCAAAACTACGATCGGTGCGGATACTGAACGAACGTAGGTAAATTACAAAAATGTTCAACGAACTACAAACGTCGAAGATAGACAATTTTATCTGAATAATTTCTTTATAATTCTGCGGATTTTTCTCGTTTTCTCCGGTAAATCATCGTACGAAAGATGAGATGAAAGTACGTTGGCAAGATCAAAGTATCGGTGAATGGTCTGCCGCGTTATTGGCTGCTCTTTATAGCAACAGCGAAGAATTTTTTTTTTTTTAATCATCGTCGACGATGAAAATAGTCGTCGCGGCTATTTATTTTTTATCGGACGTCGCTTCCGGGAAAAGTGTAAGTAATAACACGGGGGTTGACGAACGTTTATTATAAAACTTACGTTACCTAACAAGTTCTTGAAAATCTCGATGCAAGTTAATTTTACGTCGTTTGAAGAATTAACGTCTGGAGAGAAGCAGCAAATTACGGAATATTCGCGTTACGATCGACGTAATCCAATTTTCGAATTTTTCCTCGACGAAAATAACGATGACGTTAGCTACGATAACTTTCTAAATTGCATGAAGTCTACTAATTTAACATAAATTTTACTATATGAATTTCTTCCTTTCTTTCTCAAACAGACGAGAGAATCGAATCGCTATACAAGTAGAAGCTATCCTGTCGTTTCACAGTCAAACTTGTTCGTCATATTCTATGTTACAATCAAGCGGAAAATATCACGTAAACGAAGATCGTTTAAAATTTTATTACAAAGTTATATATAATAGCAATACGAAATATCGTCTGCAATTTCATTTTATATGTGAACAGTGTAAAAAAAGTGAGATATATGTCGAATCGGTACGAAAAGTTGGTCAGTTCAGGATCGGTTGAACGAGACGAAACAAGATCGAAACGAGCTTCGTGGGATGATAAATCGAAACGGAATAATTAACAGCTAACGATAATCGCAAGTCTATTACTGTTTCCTATCCTACTTCACATTTTTATCGTAACTGTTTAATAAATCTTCCGATGACCTACATTTATATGTCGGAGTTGTATTAGGATTTGGGGCGTGTAACGAATCTTCACTCGAATCGGTCATTGTTGTTATGCAATAAATAAATAATATCTACTAGTGCCAGTTACGATTATTACCAAATTTGACAAGTAACCGTGGCGATTAGATACTCGGGATATGGATGACAACGATCTTAAGTTTCGATAACGAATCACGAGAGTACGACCTGACTTCTTACAGGGATCAAGTAATACTCAACTTACTGATTCGCGGCAGCGATGTCTCTTCAGGTAAAAATACTCGGTGCGCGTAGAACTGAAAGAGTAGACCTGGGACCCGGTAGAGTTGCCCTTATATACCCCCTCTGTACCCCTATTTAATTACTCCGTACCTCTGTTAGGTACCTGTCCCTGCCGTGAGTCCTACGTTCAGCAACGCGTTATGTCGCTTTGGGCCCAAGTCCCTCGTCATAATTCCCGAGCATCCATAATCATGAACAATTATTTCTAAGTTTTAATATTTAAGTACGGTTATAGTAAAATATTTAGCTTATAATATCGGGGTCCTCCGTAAACATTCGAAAAGGAAGGCCCGATGTGCTTTCATCCGCGACGTATATAATACTTTTTGTCGGTTGTTAAATTCATACTCTGTGCTGTGTAACTATAGGATTAAAGAGATATAAAAAAAGGTGAAAAAAAAACTTTGATTTCTCCATATGAGTCGCGTCCATATGTGGAACGCGTTAATAAGACGTCGTATCATATGTGGAAATTTTGCCAACAGCGATGCGTTAATAGAACTAATTTGCAAGGTATCTAGTTACAAGAGAAATTTTCGCGTTTCGTTCGAATCGTGTTACATTAATAGCGACGAGTAGCGAGTCTACAAACTGGGATGATGCAAAAGTAATTAACGCGCGCACAGTTCGTTCACCGGCGATGTCTCTTTCACATCGTTAAAATCTGCTGTGCATCGCACGAAGCAGAAAAGCGTTTGAGTTCATTAACGATTCCGCAGTGTTTTATTTCGAAATTGGACGTGTTTTCTAGACGCGTTTCCTTGCTTTAGCTATTCGTTAAGAAGCCTCTTTGACCGAATGATTTTCAAGATCCGTATCTTTCCTAATGCATCTGACACGGTAACTTAAAAACGGAAATTACTCGGACGTTTCTTTTCCGGTTACACCGAATCGTTAAGATACAAGTCCGTGTTAGAAGTCAGCTTGTGCTTCGTAAAAAGATTGTACACGCATCTCCGTTAGAATCAACGCTAGCATCTGGTCATTTTCAAGTTACATATTAATTTCGTTAGAATTTTAAATTCACGATTATCAGTTACAATCAGATTATCGATTAACGAAGAATCCTTCTTTTTTTTGGAAAGAAATAGACCGTAATTTATTTAAGACACTCGGTTCTACAGCCAATTTGTATAGTAATTTCATTCGAATTGTAAGTTCAGAATTATTAGTTATACGTACGTTTCATGAAATCCATGGCAAAACGTTAATTATAACTAACCAGGAATGTTTTTCATTCAAAAAAAGAAAGAAAAGAAGAAGTGAAATAATTTATCGAAGATATTTCGCTCTATAGAAGAATCTGATATTCTCTTAACTTTATACGAAAATTATGGAAAATGTAGGTGCAGTCTTACCATAGAAAATTTCTCACTTAGTCGTTCTAACGTGACACTATTATCGTATTTATATTGCTATTCGAAACCAATTCGGAAACGTATGTACATAAAAGTTAGAACACATTTACTGTAAACACATATCGAATAAAAAATTAGCATAAGCATGAGTAGATTAAAGTCTTGAGCATACGAGAAATGTTAAACGGTCCCATTGGGTATCGAGGTTCATTAAAATAATGAATAATTGATTGTTCAAATATTTTGGTATAATTTTTGTCAAGCGTATGTTTGTAGCTTCTATACGTAGATCTTCAGATTAGTTAAATTTTACTAATACGATATGACGATATTCATATTCGTTGCAATGTTAATGGAACTTCAACATTTATTTTACACGATATAATATATATTTATATATGATACGTAAAAAGTTTCTGCAGCTGTACAGTGAGCAAGCGAAAGATTAACGCGGAGGCTATTCCTGGTTAATGCGAAGAAAACGGATATAACGTGATAATCACGAACTTTGACGATCGAACACACGGTAGAAATTGAGATATACGCGGTTTCACGCCGGCAGAGGAGGAATCGTTTCTCGTAGTGAGCACACGATCAGCTGTTCCGGTCATTATCACAAATTGTCCGGGCAAACGAGCGTCATCCGACGTCCACATTATACCTACGCTCTCATACTTTTCGCTTCTTCCACCTTTGTTCTCTCCAGAGGTTCTCGTCGTTTTAAGAAACAAGGAAACTGCAGCCTCTGGTCGAATTTTTAACCATTTCGTAGCAATTGTTCCGAGATGGAAACTTTAAGATTTATATTCTACGCGAATTATATTATACATAGAAAATCGATATCATTTTTTCTGTTCGGTTAAATCTGTGAGTTGATCGTAGACGAAAGAACGTATTGGGCTGGCAACTAAGTGATTGCGGATTTTGTCATTAGGTGGTATCGACAAGATCCGCAATTACTTAGTTGCCAAGTAGAAAGAAGGATAATGAGAGTTTAAAGAAATGAAACTGCAAATGGTTCGGATCCAAGAGACAAAAGGTACAAAATTATCGAGTAGAAGAAGGTATAAAATCGAAGAGATTCAGAAATATTATAGTAATTACGTAATCGTACAATGTATCGTATTATGATGATCGAATAATGTAAGAAACATTGGAATCTTTAAGCATTCAAGAGCATTTCACGGTACTCGTGGAAATAGAAATATTATTTGTTCGAAAGACTATTAAAAAAAAAAAATGATGGCTAGAGCAAAGTTATCAGCGCAGCGGTATAAATTTAACGACGAGGAGGTGGTTTGCTGTCCAATAAATTCGTTCCAAGGCAAATTGCGCAGGTTCTGCCAGCGAGATACCTGCTGGTAACCACTTGCAGTTTTTCAAAGATTTTATGGTTTCTGTTAAATAGTCAGATATTTTCCCTTTACACGCGCTACTAGAAATAATGGCAGAGACACGATACGAAATGTATAATAATATTGACAGCTTGCGATTAACTTGTTACAAATTGCACAGAAACTGTCGAACCAAGCTTCTCAATGAAATAAAAAGTACCTCGGAAATATCTCGTCACCGATCTTTATTTTAAGCTACAGCCACATAACTATAACTATCCGCCAATGAAAATCGTTATTACTCGCTTAACCACGTAGATGCTCGAACCAATCTTCTCGATAAATTAACAAACATCTCAGAAATATCGCATTACCGATCTTCGTCTTAATCCGCATCGACGTATACATCGCACCTCTGCCAAATACAATTCATGGCTACTTACTTCTGACTGAATCATACGAATTTCTAGATGCTCGAACCGATTCTTCTAGATAAATTACAAAATATCGAAGAAATATCGCGTCATCGATCTTTGTTATAATCTGTATCGATATATACATCGCACCTCTGCCAAATACAATTCATGGCTACTTACTTCTGACTGAATCATACGAATTTCTAGATGCTCGAACCGATTCTTCTCGATAAATTACAAAATATCGAAGAAATATCGCGTCATCGATCTTTGTTATAATCANGTATCGATATATACATCGCATCTCTGCCAAATACAATTCATGGCTACTTACTTCTGACTGAATCATACGAATTTCTAGATGCTCGAACCGATTCTTCTCGATAAATTACAAAATATCGAAGAAATATCGCGTCATCGATCTTTGTTATAATCAGTATCGATATATACATCGCATCTCTGCCAAATACAATTCATGGCTATTTACTTTTGACTGAATCATACGAATTTCTAAATGGTCGAACCGATTCTTCTAGATAAATTACAAAATATCGAAGAAATATCGCGTCACCGATCTTTATTTTAACCCACAGCGACATAATTATAAATATCCGCCAATGAAAATCGTTATTACTCGCTTAACCACGTAGATGTCCAAACCAATCTTCTCGTTAAATTAACAAACATCTCAGAAATATCGCATTACCGATCTTCGTCTTAATTCGCATCGACGTATACATCGCACCTCTGCCAAATACAATTCATGGCTATTTACTTTTGACTGAATCATACGAATTTCTAGATGCTCGAACCGATTCTTCTCGATAAATTACAAAATATCGAAGAAATATTAGCGATCTCTATCTTAACTTACGTCAACGTATACATCTTCAACTATCTGTCAATGAAGTTGATTCGCGCAATTATCTCAGATACCTTTAAACGAACCTCTTCTCAATAAATTCTTACATCGACGACTGCCACCAAAGATTTATTTCCCATGGAAGGGAACGACTATCGCGTGGATCGGTAACGGCCTATTGAAAACAGCGTACAGAAATTTACCGTAAGACTCGTACCACCTGCGACGCTTGATCGGGCAAGTGACCCGAATGTTAAACGTTGAACGCGGTTTAAAGAACGAGCGCAACCGGGCAAACGGTTCACTGGGTTATCTATTAGAAGTCTAGCAACACTATTGAGCAACGGACCACGGCTACAGTAGCAAAGTTTCGTCGTGCCACGTTTTGGTAGAACTTGGAACCAAGCCACTGTCGTTCCCTTGGTTTCTTCTACGTCCAGAGATAGAGGCAGATTACTAAGAACAATCGAGCGCTCCAGATTTAAGAAACAGCGCGAACAATGCGTGGTTGGTTCACGCGATTACAGGACGATGTAGATCTTTATCGTTACATCGTAAAACGCTTTGTATTTACAAGTCTTTAAGATCGTACGGTCGAAGATGTTCCTTGAACGAATATAGCGTCTTTAATATGATCGACGGTCGAGTCGATTTCTGAATGACAATGATAATAATGCCAATGTCGTATTATACGCTTTCATGCCACTTTGAGCGAGCTATATTTATACGGAAAATTATAACGTCTAAACGTAATAATTTTATGGTTTACGAAAGTATACTTAATTGTGGATCGTTTTGCGTTGCATCGATTAGTCTCGAGCGTCTCGCTCTATAATTTAGTAACAACGATAATAGCAAATTGACGAATTATAAGTTGCACTTTGGGGATTTCTATTGTGCAGGTTTTACCGTTTCGTCATTTTGTTAAATAGGATGATCGTAATTTATGAAATTTACTTGCAATTACGTGGCTGTAGCATACGTATAACAGAACTTTGCCACGTTTTAATGCCAAACTTATTAATACCTACTCGTAATTTATAACTCCGTGATTCGTCAGATTCCATTGGTAAAATTAATTCGATGGCACAAGAATCTTACCACGAAGCGAACATTTGAAAAATAATTTTCGACGACGATCGATTCACACGGTGACGAGTGAACGGAACTTTAAAGAGCAAGAGGAGCGAAAGACGCCCCATAATCCTGCAAAATGAAGCTATAATCGACAAGATGAGTGAACAGTTACGACGTATACCCTAAAATAGACGACTTATCAACACGGTAAAAAGGTCTACTATAAAAGATACCAATACTCCTACACGCAGACGCAAGTGCCAATTCTAAACTCTTTTGTAGCGCAACGAATTTCGAGCAAACATTATACAACATGGTTCGTCTCTGCAATCGATCAAGATAATACGTTCCATTCGTACAACCGAATCAATTTATCAAAATTTCGCGCGAATCGAAACAAGAGTCGACGTATTCTACAAGTATAATGAAAGGTAAAGGTGAAAAGAGAGAAACGAGAAGAATAGAACGAAAAAAAAAGAAGAGAAGGTGGCTGGCGAAAGAAACGTTCGGTAGCCAGATTCGTATGGATCTTATCCATCCACGTTTATCTTTGAGTATCTGACGCGCAAGAAAAAGGAGCGGCGTATCATTGGCAGAATACCTGTTCCCTGTGGAACAGAGTAACGGCGGCCTTTATACATAAATGATCAGAAGCAAGGAGGACAAGCAGTCTATAAATACAACGAATGAGACGGTTTCAGCTCCGTGCTTCGGTAAAAAAAAAGTCTGTCTGGCGAAATGGGACGACATATTTCCGCGGAAGAATTTCAACCAGCCACACTCTCGCCGTTTAAAACGCAACCAGTCCGATTTCATGCTATTTCTTGCTGGACAAATTTTTCGCGACTCGAGCAAAGTTTAAAAAATACATCGAACACCTAGTTCTCTGTTTGCGAATTGTTTTATATTCGTTCGACCTTCTTCTAGAAAATCGTTCGTTCTCGCTTCGCCCTGTCTAAGTTCGCAATGTTATGTATATTATTTTATAAATGAATTATTTAGGATTTATCGGTTTCTTTTTTGTACGCGTTCTTATTACGCGCTAAATATACTTGTAAATTATTACCGTTGCAAATTATTTGCAAAGTCTCGGGTATGTATGTGAACGAAGAGAAACCTAATTCGTAAATCGCGTCCGAATATGTTAATTAATTACGCCAACGTATTCGGATATTTACCAGAGAAAAGTTTGACGCGTGTATTGTACGCGTTGCGCATTTTGAAACTTTATCAGCACCGTAACGAGATTTAACGACACGAGTGTAGCGATTACGTTGGTAAAATATGAAAGCAATCTGTATATGTATATGGAAATTACACTATATTGTGAGTAAATTAGAATATAGAAGATGTAGAAGATATTCATTGGAAATATATATCTAGTAAAACAAAAATTACTATATAGAATAATTAGCCATCTTAAGCGCAGCATTGAAGTTTATTAACGTTTTAACTGCGGTGGTCACTGGTTCCCGGAGCGCTACAACTCCTTACAATTGTAAAAATTGAACGAAAATTGACAGTTAGGGGATTTTGAACATAACCGATAAATAGAAGATACTTTGAAATAAAAAGTTTTTATTAGAACGTCAATAAAAAAAATGAGAAGAAATCTTGCACCTAACGGTGCAGTGTGTTTGCATCGGTACCTTGAGAGCTAATCTACAAGCACAGCTTAGAAAATAATCGTAAATGCTGTTTTATAATCATATAAATGTTTACAAAATTTGTATAAAAGTTTACTAATATCTTCTACAAGTTTCAACGATATATTCTGCACGTGAAATTACAAATACGAATGGATTGTTGAAATAAACGAAGCTTTGTTATAATATTTCGCTATCAATTGTTAACAAGGTGCCACAAGGTGTCGCTTCAACTTCCTACAATTGTAAAAATTGAACGAAAATTGACAGTTAGGGGATTTTGAACATAACCGATAAATAAAAGATACTTTGAAATAAAAAGTTTTTATTAGAACGTCAATAAAAAAAATGAGAAGAAATCTTGCACCTAACGGTGCACTGTGTTTGCATCGATACCTTGAGAGCTAATCTACAAGCACAGCTTAGAAAATAATCGTAAATGCTGTTTTATAATCATATAATTGTTTAGAAAATTTGTATAAAAGTTTACTAATATCTTCTACAAATTTCAACGATATATTCTGCACGTGAAATTACAAATGCGAATGGATTGTTGAAATAAACGAAGCTTTGTTATAATATTTCGCTATCAACTGTTAACAAGGTGCCACAAGGTGTCGCTTCAACTTCTTACAATTGTAAAAATTGAACGAAAATTGACAGTTAGGGGATTTTGAACATAACCGATAAATAGAAGATACTTTGAAATAAAAAGTGTCCCATTGAACGATTAAACATTTTTATTAGAACGTCAATAAAAAAAATGAGAAGAAATCTTGCACCTAACGGTGCACTGTGTTTGCATCGATACCTTGAGGGCTAATCTACAAGCACAGCTTAGAAAATAATCGTAAATGCTGTTTTATAATCATATAATTGTTTAGAAAATTTGTATAAAAGTTTACTAATATCTTCTACAAATTTCAACGATATATTCTGCACGTGAAATTACAAATGCGAATGGATTGTTGAAATAAACGAAGCTTTGTTATAATATTTCGCTATCAACTGTTACCAAGGTGCCACGGTGTTCACCCGTGACCACCAACAAGACAAACGATCCATCGGGGAAGAATGTCTTACATGGTTAATTTATTATTAATTTGCTATTATATGCTTTGAATAATAAAAATATTCCCGTGGCATCCTCAGCGAAACATGTGATTTCGGCGTGACAGTCAAAGTGTTAATTCGACAATTTCCATCTTTCGATAGAATCTTCGCAACGTAAAACACGTTATAAATTGGAAAACGAAAGGCGAAGCAGGCTGCACGTTCGTACAAACTTTTTTCTGCTCTTTCCACGCGCAAAATCTATCTATCCATCTATCGATTGTTCAAATGGTCGTATGATGTCTGCGACGTCTATACTTGTATCAAATATCCTGTAATTTCTATATACATTTTCACATTTGTTTCAAGTTTTGCCAATATACCCACAACATTAAAACCTCGTGTTAATGCCAATGAAATTTCTAAATGTTTCCTATAACACTCATCATACGTTCGTAAAAGATATCCACAAGCGTTTCAGCACCATAGAATTCTACGTGTATACCGAATATTATTAATATACAATATATGAATATTATTAATCTAGCGTTTCATCAAAGATAATTGCCATTTACATAGGTGGAATATGAGTGGTTAATGAATTTTTTTCCACGCAACCAGATCGATCGGGAATCGCGAATAGGCTCCAAGTGGTTCGCTGGAACGAGGATGAAAGAAAGCAGTTGGAACGTCTGGGAGTGTCATGGTTGGAAAGCAGGTCTGAATGAAATTCAACGTGATCCGTGACCGGTAAACCTGACAAGAAGCTCTCGTACCTGTCGAATTTCGTTCAATGAAGCTACACTTGCGGCTGCTAAAAGTAAAAGTTTCGTATGAAATGTACGGAGGACCCGCGGTCGCCGCCTAAAAATCAATAACCATTTTCAGCCGGCGCACTCACTCTTCTCTCCTCCCTCTGTTCACGCTTACACGGGTTTTCTTTGACCCAGAATCCTTTGCGCGTTACACCTCTAAATACATATATGCGGAACGATGGAAAAAGTGGGTGTAGAAACGACGATAGACGCAAGAGTCTCGTGTGTTCGTCGCTTTGCGGGAAAAATTGTACAATCTAGGCGAGAGCATATTTTGGAAGATGATTTCGATCTAATTAATGGCACTCTTTTCTAATTACTTTGATCAGTCGACGCTGAAATAACGATAAACGTAAGAGTTCTTCTCTCTTTTTTTATGTGAAAAATGCGACGGTTATTTTGTACGATAATTTGAATTTAATTGTCGGTATTAATTGGTCAGCGTAGAAATTACGACGAATGTAAGATACAAATGACAAATGTAAAAGCGCGTAATTGTTGGCTTTGCGCGAGAAATTAACGGCGATGCAGGAAAATGGAAATATTTCGTGGGATAATGTGAATTTCATTGGGCCATACTGTTACTTGACTGTTATCGTTCTATTTAGAAAATGTTGGTCATATTATTTCTAGGTGGCTTTATTGTTAATGGGATTGGAGAAGTTGAAACGAACATAGTTATCGTTGTAATAAATGAATAGAAATAAGAGATAAATATGAATAGAAAGAAAGAGATTAATTATCGTCTTTCGACCGGATACTCGGATAAAATTGAAACAAATCAGCGACGTAAAGAATATTTAAGGAACGTTTTCTATCATTATCAACGTTGAGCGTGGAAAATATTTAGAGTGAATTAAGTATACAGTGCAATTAAAAGAGACACGGCCGAATAACTCTGCAAATTTCGTTCAAAAGAGAAACCAGCCTTAATCCTCCTTTAGTACGTTTCGTTGCACAGAGAAAAATAAATCTTTTTGACAAAAGCATTCGGTTCGTGTAAGAAAAATTTACACGTCAGAATTTTTAATTAGAGAAAGCTAAGCCAAGCCAAGTATTTGAAGACGATAACATTTCGGGTGTGAAGATACGATAAGATAAGTCATATTTCTTGTTCTGCATGGGGATGTAATTTTAAAATACATTACCTTGCCGAACAGTTTACTAGAATCGTCTTTTTATTTTTGGTTCTGCAGTTCTGTATGTACAATTCTCACTCTAAAAAAAAAAGAACATAAATTTAGAAGATTTAGATTGATTTTTATATTTTGAATATTAGGTATATCCTCGATATTTTTCCACAAATTCTTCATCGATTTGTTATCTATTGCTAAAAGCTTGTATCTTTGAACGAAACAGATTGCTCCTCTTTTTAATTATATCAAAGTATGCGCAATACCGAATAACATAAAAATTAGAAAATTATCAAAATTATGCTTATCGTTTCGCTCTGATATCTTTATCAATGTGCGAGCAAGGAATATCTTTGTCTAGCCAAAATTCTTTAATAATTTATAACAATTCGCGAATCATCGATAATTATTTAATCCAACCTTAAGCTTACGATTACAAAAGTACGCCTTTTTAATCACTAAATAATATCACAAAAATCAAAATATCAACAGCATTGCATCGTATATTATTCGCAATCTTGCTCCGTACGAGGCAAAGACTATCTCTGCCTAATCAAAATCCTGCTTTTCGTGAACTATCGATGGCTTCACGAGCGTCGCGATGGGTCCGCAATTTTCCTGATAATCGACACCATCGAATCGAACGATACGCAGTAAAAATTCTAAAAACTTGTAAAAAAACAAAAATTGCAGAAAACGAGGAAACTAGTTAATTCGGTTTCGATAAACAAATTGTAGCACCCTTTTACGCCTTGACGAGTGCAAGTGTTGGTACAAGTAGCCAGGACAGAAAATTATTTCGATTTTCAATAAATACAAACGATAAAATTCATATGATTCCTTTAGTCGTCGCTGCAAAAGTCGTTGCAGCATTGCAGAAGAATATGTGACACGAAGTAGTTAGAATTTTAAAATAAAATCGTAAAACCAATAATTTTGACTGCCGTGCTGGTTCTAACGTTAATCGACTAAACCAACGCGACCTAACCTTACGCGACCTAACCTTACGCGACCTAAGCTTACGCGACCTAAGCTTAGGCGACACACCTAATCGTCGATTGTCAGAATCAAGTTGCGAATCGAGAAGCTATCGGACAACCGTCTTTCAGGACGCTGGAATATCGTGGTTAGATTATGTTCTCGCTGGGAAATAACAAACGAGCGAAACAACACGTGCAGTCAGCAAGAGAAGAGAAGGTGAGTGTGTCTCTATAAATACGATGGCCGAGGTGGGCGAACGAGAGATGCAATCCTGCGGAACTAGAGCGTCCAAGCTGGCCAATTTTACAGCGATCGTGGGCGTTGATGAAGAAGCTACCGGTGACACTGTACGCGTGTGCACGAATGCGACTGTGTTACAGCGACCGACAAATCAAACGAGCAGATTGAATTTTCGTTCGTTCTGTGTCTTACTGCGGGTGGTAATTTTATTGTCGCAGGGAATGCAGCAGATTAGGGGGATGATGCAGGTCGGATGTGATCAGATACGATGCATCGAGAAGATCGATAATAATTGCTCTTCAATATTCGGCCAGAGTTTAATATTAAATTCTACGTGAAAAATATTTCAATTAGAGCGACAGATGTGCAAATGATAGGTGGACCGAGGATATTTGTGGAAATTTTTAACTCGATATTTTTACGAACGCAAGTGAAGAAACTTTACACATTAACTGTTTTATGCATTTGCGGGGAAATTTTAAACGCAAAAATATTAATAGCAAAGTTGTACAGAATATCCGAAGCAAAGTATTTGCAGTAATAATTGATAGCCGAGACAATTTTTAATTACTATAACAACGATGCGAATTCGCCTAACTATCGGCAGTCTAATTACGAAGAATACCATACTTTCGATATTTCGTATAATTTTCTATGTCAGTCGAATTTTTTACGCGTTTAATAACGATGGATACTTACACAGTGTGGACAATTATAGACGTCGAAGGAGCAGATATTCTTGAATAATTACACGTTGATTACACTTAACACTCGCGATGAAGAAACTTGCACTGTCGAACAAATATACCACTTACTTATTTAACAAACACAGTTCTAAGAGTAAAGCGTCGAACACGTTAGAGCAGTCCGTTGGTTGTACGAAAACTGATTTGGAAACAAACCTTCCTACTTCCTTAAATACTCCAAAACCTACGATTTCAATAAAGATTTGGTAGATTGTTGATTCAGAAAAATCTTCCAGCTTAATGACTAACGGAGAAAAATAACAAAGAAGAATTATGACTCAAAGGGTCTTACGATTAGAATTGGTCAAATATTGTATCTTTTCAGGCTTCTTTGTTCAATTGTCTCTATTATTTTTAAGATTTACACCGTTGGAACAATGGTACAACGTAGGAAAATATATTTCCGAAAGAATGCGTTACGTGGGTTAGGTAGATAATTAACGAAGGGTCAAAGGAGACCCAAAGAGATTTAGATTTAAAAAACAGACAGAGTTCACAGTGTCGTTGTTTTATTAAATTATTCTTGTTACTATTTTCTTCTTAAATAATTTTCTCAAATTGCAAGTATTTATGCATTTACGAGAATCTTAACTCTAGAACTACCGATAGTTAATAGGAAGCTATTTCTACCAAAACCAGTGAAAATCAGGGATCCCAGATGGATTGATAATACCAAAACTTTACATGTTACGTGGGCTGACTCTCTACCTAGACCAGGTCATTCATCGCGGGAGAGACAGCAAACAAATATTTAGGGTTGCTCACTGCGTACCTTCATTAGCCTGAAGGACTTATCATAAATCTTGGCATATTCACACCTAAGGTCTTTCATAATCATTTTCGATTTCCAACTCTATTTACATTTTTGTCTAACGCGTGTTGACACTGAAAATTGGTTCTTTATTTCACAAACGACGTTTCTCGTTAGCAATTTTCTTTGGAGAACGGTTAGCATCCTTCCTCGTCCACCAACCTGACAATAAGCAATTGACAACGAAATCTATTTCCCCACTCTACCAACGGAAACTTGCCATCAGCTCTTTTTGTTTCCTTGGACCCACTCGTCGCTAGTTTTCCTCCGCCATGGCATCGTCATTGAACGTCCCTTATTCTATGTCTTTAGAATAGTCAACATGTCGGGATACTTATAATTTCTCAGGTTATATCTCTCTAGTAAATAAGTTGTTTGAATAAACTTTAATCTATACGTGCTAATCCAGTGTACAATCATTTCAATTATATTTATTATCGTAAAAGAAATAGGGGATCGATGAGTTCGTGACGTCGATTGTATAATCGTAACGAGAATTTACGACTCTCGTTAACGTGATATCTGTTGAACGCGTTTCTACACGAACGGTCGAAACACTACTACATAACATTGAATTGCTTCTGTAAGAAAGTAATAAATCAATAAATATACAAATATTCTATTATTAGGTACGTTAGGGACATTTTGACTAATTTTGGTAGAAGTAGCTTCGTCTTAACAGTGGAACTACCATCAGGGAAATTGATTGGATTTACAATTTTATTTTCAAATTGTGTTATATTTATAATTGTGTTATATTATATATTGTGTTGTGTTTGTTATTTATAACAAATGTTATATTTTTGTTTTTTATTTTTTTTTATTTTTTTTATTTCATTTGGATGCACATTGCAATCGATTCTCATTGAGAATTTTAAGTAAGTTTATCTGGCGTGCTACTATGACGCGATTAAAAAGTATAAAGTGTGTTTGATTCTAATTGAATCTAGCGCTTAAATCTAGAGGGTATCGTCTTTACAACGATAACTAAAAGAATAATACAATGAATCTTATTTTCTTTTTTATCTATTCAAACTCGAACTAATCTTTGATTATTTTATTGATATATTTATATCGAATTGATTATATCGATTGATATATTTATTGATTTATTACTTTCTTACAGAAGCAATTCAATGTTACGTAGTATATTTTTTGGTATTGTTAATCCATCCGGGACCATAATTTCTAAACGAGGGTCGACAAAGTTATAAAATCGTAGAATCAGTAATTTTCACTGCTGTGGTATTTCTAGCGTTAACATTTAGCGATTTAACGATCGATCCGGAATTTTCCTGATAACTGATATCGTCATTTCGAACGATACGCGGTAAAAATTTGAAAAATATGTGGCAAGTCGTAGAAAACGAGAAAACTGATTAATTGGAGTTCGATAAACAGATTGCAGGACCATTTTACTCTTTGACAAGTACCGGTCATTTTAATTGGAATTGGTATAAGTAGCCTCGATACAAAATTATTTTCAGTTTGAATATATAAAAAACAAAATAAAATTCATCAAATTATTCTTTTAATTATCGTTGCAAAAGTCATTACATTATTGCGGAAAGAAGATACAACGCGAAGTAAAAATTTGAAAATAAAATTATAAAATCAGTCGATTTCACTGGTATGGTAATTCTAATGTTAACGATAAATGGAACGCGCATAATCTGCAAGAATGTGTGAAACGTTAAAAGTAAAATATCGTAGTATTTATCGGATGAAAACGTTTCTACTTGTAAAACTTCGTTTCTTAACTTTCGTCCGTGAAAATACGAATTTCCATCCTCGTTCTAGTTATTACCATTTTATCCGAGGTTTCTCGAATCGAAAACTCGTAATTGAATATTCCGACGATATAAAATAGACTCTGCTGGGTGTTTCGTTTTACATATCGAGAAACTGATCGATGGTAATGGGCAATTTCCGCCGACCGAAGAATCAATTTTCCGAAATCTTATTGGTTTGCAATTGGGTTTGAAGGTGAAGAGCTGAAAAGGGTAGAAAATTATGATCAACGAACGTCGTAACCAGATGATCCCCATAAACAAGAATTTTCCTTCCTACGATGTGACCTCGTGGTAAGAAAATAAAAATTAAGCTGTTTCTCGATTCATATAAATGGAAAGCGAATAGTAAGATCTTAAGAAAATTTGTTATTTAAATCTTGCACTTGGTCGTCCTTCTTTGCACATTCTATACGTATCCTCCGGCATTGAGAATTCTTATAGGAAAATATCATATAGGATTATCTTATAGGAAATTATCTTATAGGATAAATAAGTATAAGAGTAAGCATTCAACGTGTACACTTGATTCGATTTGCAAAACTTGGTGTTGAGAAACTGGAGAAAAAATCCATTAGAGAAGATTAGAAGAAAGAGACAAAACAATGGTCACGTATACGGTACAATGATTTTCAGTCTTTTTCGAGCTGCGACAATTCTCTTTACGATAACCAAATTAATTCAAGTTAACTTGTCTTGCATAGGCAAATTGATAGTTGTTTAAATACATGAAATATATTAAAGCAGTTACGTTAGAAACAGATTGTTCTAGGCACAGATACAGTTGATACGTATAAGAACGTTAAAATCATTTATAAAGATGATTACGATTTAAAAGAAAACGGCGATGAGCTTCCGGGAAACATTCTGCGATTCGTTTGACGTCACAACGCAGAAAACAACAATTCCGAAAGAGGAAAGGAAATCCGTGCGCAATATGCAATTGAATCGCTGCAAAACGAAGGAAGACCATTAACGAACAAAAGCAACATCGTATCAGGCGTCGTGCAATGCGTTACTTTTTTACTATTCTTCATTCGAAATACATAAAATAGTATGAAAGTATTTAAGACGAGAAGCTATTAATTTGAAAGACATTTTATCCAAAACTGAAAGAATAAAAATAGAAAAAAAAAGAAGGAAATAGTTCGTTACATTCTTAGAATATTGACCACCCTGTATAATACGATAACAGCTGAAAGCAACATCCTGTATAATATCGTCAAAGATTCTTTAAAAATAATAAAAAAAATTGTGAATGTAAAGTGAAAAATCCATACTAATTAGGAACAGGTAGGTACACAAGGATAATGGAGAGGCTCAAATACAAAATTTTTATCGTCTTAAATTCTTCAAGGCTTCGAACAAATAATTGTAACTTTGACAAACGTTTTGAAAATAAAAAACCCACCGAGCAAAACAGCTACGCAAATGTTATTCCGAGATTCAGATATATAATAATTCTTTTTCTTCTTAAGATCTTCCTTTTCGAACGAATAATTTCCCTTAACTCTCGTAAATGTTTTTAAAACGTGAAATAAAAAATCTATTCTGTCGCAGCGAGCAGAACACAAGTACACGATAGCGTTAAAGCGTGGACGCGCGACGATGCTTAAACGAGGTCTCTGTATTCGTCTTTGATCTTCACCGACTCGATAATAGGAACGTACCCTTTGACGTCCTTCTATCTTCTTTTTTATTTTTCTTCCGTTGCAAAGGTCGTAAATTTATAGCAATTAACGCGTATCGGCGTCGCTAGACGACCACCAGACGAGTCTCTCGCAGGTTGTGGACCTCGTGCTATTAGCAGTCGTGCAACGATATTACGAGCCACTCGGCTATGTGCAGAATAATATGCACGTCGTTGTTAAAACACGTGGGCGCATCTTCTCTCTTTTTCTCTCTTTTGATCAATCACGGACACGTACTAGTCTGGTTCCATCGATTTTATTGGTCAAACGTGTGTTCCACGCGCATGCCGATATCATTGCACCGGCGATCGTTCGTCCGTTGTTGTATTGCACCGGCGTCTCAAGAGCCTTCATTCGATTAATAAAGGTAGAAACAAAAACGGCGGAAGTAATTGTGCAGATGGAAGTTGAATTGTTTATCGAGTTTATTTTTAGTTATCGAAGTGCGTTGGATGGATGGTAGGACGTGTGGTTGGTTGGCTGGTCGATGAGCGTCGTTCACCGTGAAAGAGAAAATTTCGAGGAGCAGGAAGAGATGATGAAACTACGATGAATTTCGTATGTTCGTTGCCTTCTTGTTATTACGTTACGTTGTTATTAATCGTTTGATCGTTATTAACCCTTAGCACTCCGATGTCGAGTGTGACTCGACATCAGTTTTTATCTTAGGAGCTCCTTTGTCGAGTCTCGCTCGACGTTCTTTCATGTCCACACTTTTTTGTGAAACGTACGAAAGAAAAGCGAGATTGCATCGTGGAAATTGTTTCAAGATATGTCATACGCTTAAAAATTACAAAATACAACAGTAGTGTGAATAAAACTGCTATTTAAGTGAATTTGTTTCTTCCTTTATTTATTCAAATTGTCTTATTTTTTAGTTAAAGTAAATTTCAAATAAAACGCTTAAAAGCGTTGGAAGCTTCTGGTAACGAAACTGAAATAAAATTCAGAGTGCAAAGAGTTAAAGCAATAATTTATCTTCTAAAGATATCTTCAACGTATCTTCAATATCTCGTACAATTTCTTCTTTTGTAAAATTCCATCTTCGTAAAATAATTTCTACGACAAGTACGTTATAGGTCTATGAATTAACCAGATATTTCTCAAAATTACATTAAATTTTTCTATTCATCTCCATACTTCTATGAATTTGTTTTTTCCTTTCTTTATTTAAATTGTCTCATTTTTTAGTTAAAGTAAATTTCAAATAAAACGCTTAAAAGCATTGGAAGCTTCTGGTAACGAAATTGAAATAAAATTCCCAGTGCAAAGGGTTAAAATTGTATACAGATATTGTTCGAACCAGATTCAAATTATAAAAATCAAGGAATATTGTTCGTTCGAAGTCGAAGAATTTAATAGAAAATAAATCTTGCATCTGAATCTTCCACTGATCGATATTGTTCATGTTCCCCTAAAAATCTGCATAAAGAACTTGCTATATGTACCAGCGACAATTGTTTCTCCAGATCATGATGAATTTACGTGTATTAGTAAAACATAACTTGGATCGATTCGAATTAAAATTAAGGGGTGTCCATGTGGAATATTTCAAAGGTGACCACCAGAAGAGAAACTAAATCATACACTTAAAAAATACAACAATAGTGTGAATAAAACTGGTATTTAAGTGAATTTCTTTCTTCCTTTATTTATTCAAATTGTCTTATTTGTTAGTTAAAGTAAATTTCAAATAAAACGCTTAAAAACGTTGGAAGCTTCTGGTAACGAAATTGAAATAAAATTCCCAGTGCAAAGGGTTAAAATTGTATACAGATATTGTTCGAACCAGATTCAAATTATAAAAATCAAGGAATATTGTTCGTTCGAAGTCGAAGAATTTAATAGAAAATAAATCTTGCGTCTGAATCTTCCACTGATCGATACTGTTCATGTTCCCCTAAAAATCTGCATAAAGAACTTGCTATATGTACCAGCGACAATTGTTTCTCCAGATCATGGTGAATTTACGTGTATTAGTAAAACATAACTTGGATCGATTCGAATTAAAATTAAGGGGTGTCCATGTGGAATATTTCAAAGGTAACATCAAAAGACAAACACACTATTCCGCGAAAGTACATCTCGTCTCGTAGATCTCGTCGAGATATTGCAAAAATATTCACGATCTATTCATCCGTCACAATAAGCGTAATCACGACTCGCATTCTTAAGTACATAAATGAAACGTCGTCGCTGAAATATCCACTTACCGCTTATCCACAAATGCACCGAGCTATATTATCTTAATTTTTAAGAAACTTCCGTGCCATCAATCTTCTGAATTCTAAACATCGTAGGCGTGAAAACCGTTAAAGCGAATCATCTGAAACATTCCTAAACGCCCAAACAAATAAGAATACGTGTCTTTATTTCTGTTTCCAGAACTATATCGTCGAGTGTGTGCAACTCGCGGATTTAAGAATTGATTTTCGCCGAGCGAATGCGAACAGAGCATCGACGCGACGTAGAAAGTAAACGCGAAAAAATTCGTCGGTGTCGTAATTAGCGAGGCTCCTTAAATACCCTGGACAATTAACGCGTTCGTCAACGATGCCAGACAACCCTCGGACGAAATAAATACAGAGTGCTGTTGTTCCGAGTTTGTCGACTCGTGCCTTAGCCACTTGGTCCATATGTCAAAACCACTCGAAAATACATGGACACTTTTTTTTTTTTTTTGGTAGAATATAAGTTAGTTACAAGATTCAGAGTGGTTCTAGCTTTCGTTAGACCTGTTGCGAGATATTATGCCACGATAAAATTTATTTTTGAAGCTTAACGCGAAATAAAAAGATATGGTTTCTGTAAGAGTCGAGTCTCGTTCTTTAAACGTCGAATTTGTTTTGTTATCCTCGTTTCGTTGACAAGCTATAAATCGGATAATGAAGGTACTTTAAAATTGAAAGAGCACAGATTCGCAGGGTGTGGGATGGATAAAATATTCAAATATCAGGATGATTTACGTGTTCGTCAAGCGATTTCGTCACATCGAGTAAAAGTTTGAGAAGTCCAATAACAGAAGGACTAAGAGCGATTGATTTTAGCAACAAAACCAGTCAACACTGCGCTAAATTAAAATTGTATATTCAATTTTAACGTCGCTATCGATAAGGTTTTAAACAAATGATTTAAGTTCCATACGATAGCAGGTCTATATGATTTTATACGATCTATCGATATTCGCGAACTTTGTACGATGAGATTTCAGAAATTAAAATTCGATTAAAAAAATTAAAACTTGCCAATTCATATATTTTGGTAACATTAAATTATTAATACAATTTACGAGTACGGTGTATATGATCGTACGTGTGCAATTGCGCACACAAAGGCAAGTAACACGCATTCACGAACAGAAGAAAGTACACACATGGACGCGTTGTACTTTTGTGGAACAGCTCTCCGTTAGAAAATTTTTGTTGCATTATTTATCGTATCCCGCTTTTGTTGCGTTAATTACTGTACAATTACCAGGTACGTTATATTTATTATCTTAGCGATGATTCATTTGCCGCAAATACGCGCTTCGTTAAAACATTTCGATTAATATTTTGCTCGAATTAGAAAGGTAGAGCTAACAAGGATACGAGTTTGAAAAAGACAGATCGCTAGGACAGCGTGGATACCGCTAATTTGGTTTACAAGCAGAAGCGGATAACATCTAAAACTTTGGTTTTTGATATTCTTCTTAACAAAGTAGATTCTCCGTGTAGATTCATTGTATACAGAACTTTTAATTGAACTAATTAAATTAAATGCTCTTTGTTTTATTCTTCTATTTTATCTTATATTATTATGAAATCTCCATTATCTAAAATATTTCTGTTCTCTGATCTTAAAAGTACGATGAAATATCTATGGTAAAAAGAATTATTCAACCGTAAAGTGAGAATAATACGATTGATGGGTATTTCTTCTTTGTGGAAGACGTGTCTGGCACGTTATTGTTCATCTTGGCATAGAAAACACACGATGCACGAAACGACGTTCGTTGCCAAGAGGCCAAGTACGAAAAATGATATTCCAGACAGTTAAAAAATTTCCTTTTAGCAAAAGACGCACATCGTTGATTAAAATGTGCTGGAGATCTTCGAAGACGAACAAGATCTTCGCGATATCAATTCTATCAAACTCAACGTGTTCTTTATATTTTACATGGTAGAAATAAATGAATCGTTCTATATGTTTCTTCGTTCTTATTGTATTAATTGAGGCAGGAAAATAAATACGTGGGAAAAGTGAAATAATACCAGGATACTACTCGGACGAATTATTTCTCGAGAAGAAAAAGCAAACTTACCAAAAATAATTCAGGCAAATCGTTATTTCTAGACGAGCAAAATATTAATAGCGGAGCTATTCCACTATTTCGCTAAATTCATTCAGAAAACGATAGAATAACAACGCATAGTACGAGACATAGTATGAGAATGAACGAATATTATTGATCGATACTGAGCCGAGTAATAAAACAGAACGATAAAATACGAACGAGAATATCCGAAAGTTCGACAAACTACCGATAGCAACTACTATTTTGCTACTTCATTCAGCAGATCACGTACACAATGACGATTCAGATGAATTACTATTTTTAGAGAACGATAAAATGCAAATAGCAACTACTACCGACTTGTCGCTATTTCGCTAACGAGACAGCTACGAGAATGTGTTTGCGAATTTTACAACCGAGCGACGTATATTTGCGTGAACGCGATTTCCTAGCCAGACACTTTGACAATGCAAAGGCATCGGAGACGATCTATTTGCCTACGTGGAATCCTCGAGCGAATTCGAAGAGCGTTGGCGTTGCACAACGTGAAAAGACGCGTCTTGACGAGTGACACGCGTTGTACTCGCGCACAGGTCACTGGTTACGCGTTAAAAAAAGAAACTGAATAAAGTCTTTGGATAAATCGACGACGAACTAGGGCAAACGTGGCAGCCGGGGTCTGACCTCGTGCCATCTCCCAGGCTCGTTCAATACCGAAAGCACGAGGAGAACAGGCGTCGATGACGTTGTAAGGACGCAGTCGAAATTCCGAGGGTCATTGCAAATGCAAATGCAAATGCAAATTCGTTCTAGCGATACCTTCGCTGTGTTTTCGATATTAAAATAGCTGTTCGTATCAGAATTCTAACATGAGATGCTTATTTCACTGACATACGATATTTTACGAGATATTTGTTTATGTTATATAGTAATTTGTCAGTAAATGTTTCTTGAAATTACGAAGCGAAGCGCATGTCGTGCAATGTTGAAGTTTGAAAGTCGTAATTGTGTTTCATATTTGAGTAGCAGGATTATGTCGAATGCAAATTCGTTCTAGCGATACCTTCGCTGTGTTTTCGATATTAAGATAATTGTTCATATCAGAATTCTAACATGAGATGCTTATTTCACTGACATACGATATTTTACGAGATATTTGTTTATGTTATATAGTAATTTGTCAGTAAATGTTTCTTGAAATTACGAAGCGAAGCGCATGTCGTGCAATGTTAAACGAAGTTTGAAAGTCGTAACTGTGTTTCATATTTGAGTAGTAGGATTATGTCGAATGCAAATTCGTTCTAGCGATGATATGTACGCTGACTATGTTTAAAGAAGTTGGTATAATAATAGGAGAGATTTCATTCACAAATGATACTTTGTCGAATACTTTACGCTATGCTTATTTATAACGTGTTATATCATATTCGTCTCATGAGAGAAATTATTGTGAATTGCAGTTTATATTTGAATTAGATTATATGGAATGTTAAATAGAATTTGAAGAAATCTGTTTAAACTTATCGTAATAATACGCTGACTATGTTGTTTAAATTGGAATAATAACGCGAACAATTTCATTGACACGTGGAATTTTATGATCTTTCTTATATCTATTCCTATGTACATTATTTTATATCGCATTTACTTTATGCTGAATATTTTAGAAGAAATTTTAGAAGAATTTGAAGAATTCTGTTTAAACTTATCGTAATAATACGCTGACTATGTTGTTTAAATTGGAATAATAACGCGAACAATTTCATTGACACGTGAAATTTTATGATCTATTTTATAGCTATTTATATGTATAATTTATATGTACAACAAGAAATTTTCCAATATCGCGGCGGCAGAATGTGAAGATTGTAAGTTTGTTTTATATTTAACATTTCGCATGAATGATTTATATTTATATTTAATACTTATATTAATGTAGAAACATATGAAATGTTAAACAGAGTTTTTCAAATTCTGTTTAAACGTATCGTAATAATACGCTGACTATGTTGTTTAAATTGGTATAATAACGCGAGCAATTTCATTGACACGTGAAATTATATGATCTTTCTTATATCTATATCTATGTACATTATTTTATATCGTATTTACTTTATGCTGAATATTTTAGAAGACATTTTAGAAGAATTTGAAGAATTTTGTTTAAACTTATCGTAATAATACGCTGACTATGTTGTTTAAATTGGTATAATAACGCGAACAATTTCATTGACACGTGGAATTTTATGATCTTTCTTATACCTATTTTTATGTACATTATTTTATATCGTATTTACTTCATGCTAAATATTTTAGAAGAAATTTTAGAAGAATTTGAAGAATTCTGTTTAAACTTATCGTAATAATACGCTGACCATGTTGTTTAAATTGGAATAATAACGCGAGCAATTTCATTGACACGTGAAATTATATGATCTTTCTTATATCTATATCTATGTACATTATTTTATATCGTATTTATTTTATGCTAAACATTTTAGAAGAAATTTTAGAAGAATTTGAAGAATTCTGTTTAAACTTATCGTAATAATACACTGACTATGTTGTTTAAATTGGAATAATAACGCGAGCAATTTCATTGACACGTGAAATTATATGATCTTTCTTATATCTATATCTATGTACATTATTTTATATCGTATTTACATTACGCTAAATATTTTAGAAGAAATTTTCCAATATCGCAGCAACAGAATGTAAAGATTATAAGTGTGTTTTATATTCAACATTTCTCATGATTTCAATGATTTATATTTATATTTAATACTTATATTATATTAATTCGGAAACATTAATAAACATGTCACTGAAAGACATTGACATAATTATAATTATTGAGTAGCTTAATCTGACATTTATCTTACCAGCAAATGACGAATTACGTTATAAGAACAGCGGAGAAAGTTCGATCCTTTCGGTTACCTGTTCCAACGTATTATTATCATTTTTAACGTAATCATTAACACGTAAAAAAAACGAGTAGAGCTTCAGAGTTGGAATTATTACTATAAATCGAAATCGTCAACCGCGATGATATAATAAGCGATCGGACGAGAATAAAACGTTCCTTCGATGGCGCAGCGGCTGCCAAGAAACGAAAATAGGGTTAAAACTCAATTCTAGGGGAGAAATTCGATACGATGGATAATGTTCTTCGCGGCGGAAGAATTAATCTTCCGACGATTAACACCGATTCTCCGCGTTCACCCAACTCGGCTGAGTTCACGTTTATTTTTAACAGCGTACTATATTTTAAAACATCCTGGCAAATCTATGAACCTCTCAACGTTCACCGATACAACAAAATATGATACGAAAGAATGTGTCTACGTACTTCGTTTTAACTTGAATTACTCGTATTCCTTGAAAATATTTGATTCTTCGAACGTCCGATATCGACATTCGAGAGAAACGTAGTTCTCTCGACAACTTCTTATTTCTCGTCTTCTTGGCTTTTACGAACTTCGAACTTTGAAAAATATTCGATCTTTCGTCGCTGAGAAAGTTTGCTAAAAATTGCAGCAGACCAAGTTACACAGTCACTTGCGGATATTTCATTCGAATTTATAGCTCGATTGAAGTTCATGACAAATAATTCTCTTTACTTGACGCGTCGGATCAAATCCGCAGGCTAAAAGGGACAATACCCACTGGATTTAAGCGTTAGATTCAATTAGAATCAAACACGCTTTATACTTTTTAATCGTGTCATAGTACCACGTCAGGAAAACTTCCTTAAAATTCACAATGAGAGAATTGATTGTAACGTGCATGAAAATAAAATAAAAGAAAGTAATTCCCATCCAATTTCGCTCAACTCACGGCAGTATTTGATATCGACCATTAGAAGAGTTTAGAGCGTAAGAGTTTATCAAACAAGCCGATACGGAAATGTGTTTTATGTGTATTTTAGTTTTATCTTGCAAGTGTCTTTTGTTTTAAGGTAAAAAATACGCTTACCATTTACCTGCTGACATATTTATTTTAACGTTTGCAAGCTTTGCAAATATACAGCGCCGAAGTAGAAAGTTTCCTACACCCTTGATATTCTTATAAAAATAATCAACAAACTAGAAAGTACTTGATTGTTTCTGTGAATCATTCGCAAAGTCGATTGGAAAGATCAATATCGTTTCGCTTATCGGGAATAAGGAGCTCGTAGAAATAAAGATCGAATAAAACGTCGATAAACAGACACGTGAAAATTGCAGTGAGATAATTGAACTTAGGTCGAACGTGAATTACGATATCTCTGGTATTTTCCATCAACGAGATTGTTATTGGCTTGGCAACTAAGTGATTGCGGATATTTTCAATACCACCTAGTAACAAAATCCGCAATCACTTAGTTGCCAAGCCAATAGAATGAAGAAACGCGTCAGTTGCGACGATCTCGGTGTTAATTGTCTCGTGAGAGAGGGAAATTTTCACGTCCAAGAAAATTCTGCTACGTCGATTCGAGCTACGTCGATTAGAAGAAGAGAAGAAGAGAAAAATGACGTTGACGTAGGTGACGATGGTCGGTTGGAATGTAACTTTTGTCGTAATTAATCGTTCCGATTTGTACTGAAATTTCAGATTATCAACGTTGTTTTCTCACGAGTTTTATTTCCTACTAAAACAGAAGAATATAAGAAAGGCGAAACCGAATGGGAATGGAGAATAAAACAGATATGAAGAAATCGAGGGAGGAAAAGAATTCACAAAGTTTCGTGTGAACAGAAAGTTTCTATACGACGAGTGTTGCAATATCGCGATTATTTCATGTACCTGGCATGTAAATCACGATTCAATCCAGTTGTTAGATTCAGTAAGTGGTACAGAGCAAAACTAGCTATGATTTGTACGTCCTCTGAATGGGAACAGATTCTCAGAAATTATTCTACTTGTTTCTATGTGCTTTCCTATTCAAAGATGCGAATGATGCCAGTTAACGCAATAAGATAACTGGAATATTGTCGATCTTTGGGCTAATTAGCCTGTCGTCGCTATTTGCCAACGCGACGATGATTTCTTTTCTCGTTACAATCTTCAAATAATTGTCTGTCGATGGTATATTTGTAATTGTTCATTTATTCCTAAAATAAATAACAAAACTGGCTATGATTTGTACGTCTTCTGAATGGGAACAGATTCTCAGAAATTATTCTACTTGTTTCTATGTGCTTTCCTATTCAAAGATGCGAATGTTGCTAGTTAACGCAATAAAATAACTGGAATATTGTCGATCTTTGGGCTAATTAGCCTGTCGTCGCTATTTTCCAACGCGACGATGATTTCTCTTCTCGTTACAATCTTCAAATAATTTTCTATCGATGGTATATTTGTAATTGTTCATTTATTCCTAAAATAAATAACAAAACTGGCTATGATTTGTACGTCCTCTGAATGGGAACAGATTCTCAGAAATTATTCTACTTGTTTCTATGTGCTTTCCTATTCAAAGATGCGAATGTTGCCAGTTAACGCAATAAGATAACTGAAATATTGTCGATCTTTGGGCTAATTAGCCTGTCGTCGCTATTTTCCAACGCGACGATGATTTCTTTTCTCGTTACAATCTTCAAATAATTTTCTGTCGATGGTATATTTGTAATTGTTTATTTATTCCTAAAATAAAGAACGAAACTGGCTATGATTTGTACGTCCTCTGAATGGGAACAGATTCTCAGAAATTATTCTACTTGTTTCTATGTGCTTTCCGATTCAAAGATGCGAATGTTGCCAGTTAACGCAATAAGATAACTGGAATATTGTCGATCTTTGGGCTAATTAGCCTGTCGTCGCTACTTTCGATACCTTTAATTGTTTATTTGTTCCTAAAATAATATCGTCGTATTATTTTCGTTGAGATGATTTATTAAAAATTCGACCATTTCGCCTGTAACGAGCTACCTACTTTTCGTTGGTAAAATGAGTCACAAAGTTTCAACGAACTCGTTTCAAATTCACCGACTACTGCCTTCTTTCGACACGAAAACACGAGATAGAAGGAAGGAAACGAATTATCGTGGTATAAATGCAAATCAGACGAACGAGGGGCCAGAGTTTTGATCGATCGAACTGCTCGATCATCGAATCACCCGATCACGCGAACCCACCCTTAATTTATGCAACCGACCAACCACCGATCGATTAGAAATAAAAATACCAGCTCTATGTTTGTAGGATCGAACTTTGATTTAATTCTACGTAACCAGCGCATAAGTATTTAAGCTTTGTTATAATATTTCGCTATCAACTGTTACCAAGGTGCCACGGTGGTCACCCGTGACCACCAACAAGACAAACGATCCATCGGGAAAGAATGTTGTCTTACATGGTCAATTTATTATTAATTTGCTATTATATGCTTTGAATAATAAAAATACTTTCGTGACGTCCTCAGCGAAACATGTGATTTCGGCGTGGCAGTCAAAGTGTTAATTCGACAATTTCCATCTTTCGATAGAATCTTCGCAACGTAAAACACGTTATAAATGGGAAAACAGAAGGCGAAGCAAGGCGTGCAAACTTTTTTCTGTTCTTTCCACGCGCAAAATCTATCGCTGAAAAACGATAGATCTCCGATACTACGGTACACCCCATATATAATACATATACAATATATATTTATATATTTGAATTTGCATTTGCAAAAATTTGCAAGTATCGAGATATTGAAATACGCGCAGTATCGTTTATCGACAGTCGTGCGTTAACGAATACCACGGCAGAAACGAATCTTACGAACGTTACGCTGAGAAGAGCAACTTTTACCGATCCTTCTAGATCCGTAATCGACGATAATAAAGAGATTTACGAGAGATCGCGCTCTCGCGATAACCATGCAGATATACAATCGGCCGGTTTCGCGGTAAATTAACGATGCAGAAAGTCGAGAAGAAAGAGAGAAAATGGCGAATAAACGACACGTTATATGCATCCTTCCCTCGCACAACGATCGAGTTGGGCTTTATCCTTGAAGAAGCTCGTGGCAACCAGAAGCATTCGAGGACCTAACTCGAAGCTGGATCAGCGAGACGGAAAGTCGAAAAACTAGTTTGATAAGCAATTAACGCTCCGAGATTACCCCGTACAGTATGCTGGAATGTGGTATGTAGCTGCTGTTGAACACAAGATATTTCTCTTACCGTGGAAGCTTGGAGGAAGGGCGAGCAGTCGTGAGTCCTGATAAAACTGTCTCAAGCTGTTGGTACTTCCTTGTTTGCAGCGCGAACCGAACAGAGACAAGGGCTAATTCGAAATGAACGATAAGACTGCGATTTGGTATGGCTGGTTCGGTCTGATTACGCGGGGAAAACACACCGGATAAGTAGGATGCGCGATAACGCTTATCGCATTGCGGTTACACGTCTCTCTTTGGCGTGGGAAATGCGCGATCTCTGTTGTCGCGATGACGATCGATCGAATGATTCACAATCCTCTGTCTGCAATAGCTTCTCTTAATTATGATTGCTTTTACCACTTTCTTCGCTCAGAAGCGTACGTGTACTTACTTGGAAAGCGGATGAATTGACTGATAAGGATGGAGAAATCTGGAAACTTTGTGATATCGTAATTGCGGATAATGAGAATGTTTGCCTACGAGAAAAAGCAGTTTTTGTGGGAACAGCATGACGAATAAGGCT
Organism: Bombus soroeensis; assembly: GCA_014737365.1. Taxonomy (NCBI): domain Eukaryota; kingdom Metazoa; phylum Arthropoda; class Insecta; order Hymenoptera; family Apidae; genus Bombus; species Bombus soroeensis. The sequence goes on along the minus strand of JACXIL010000263.1, from coordinate 28,314 downwards.
TTTGCATTAATCGTGCAAACGAATATCGCGATACGCTGAAATATCCTTTTTCGTTCGTTTCGACGATTCCAAGTCGGTTTGAACAATCTCGGCGACTTGAAAATTACGCACGTCGAATAATTGTTTGAACGTTACTATGGATCCTCCATAGACGAATAGCATTGTTTCGAGCTACGCCAAACTTCATTAATCGTGCAAACGAATATCGCGATACGCTGAAATATCCTTTTTCGTTCGTTTCGACGATTCCAAGGTTTGAACAATTTCGACGACTTGAAAATTACGCACGTCGAATTAATTGTTTGAACGTTACTATGGATCCTCCATAGACGAATAGCGTTGTTTCAAGCTACTACAAACNAAATTACGCACGTCGAATTAATTGTTTGAACGTTACTATGGATCCTCCATAGACGAATAGCGTTGTTTCGAGCTACGCCAAACTTCATTAATCGTGCAAACGAATATCGCGATACGCTGAAATATCCTTTTTCGTTCGTTTCGACGATTCCAAGTCGGTTTGAACAATCTCGGCGACTTGAAAATTACGCACGTCGAATAATTGTTTGAACGTTACTATGGATCCTCCATAGACGAATAGCGTTGTTTCAAGCTACGCCAAATTTCGCTCTTGAATTCCTTTCCTTGAAGTGTTTCCTCAAACAGTTGGCTCAACGAGTAACTACGTTACGAGGAATATCTATTCGTCGTGTCTATTAATATCTGTCGATGGTACAACTATCCGATAAGCCTAGAAGAGTAAGACAAATTGTACATAAATGGACATAAACGTTGCAGAATTGCTGAGAATCTTGCGATATTGATATTTTCAGTCGAGAGTAACGGAAGATAATGAAAAAACAACAATCGACGAATAATTTCGTAAAGTCTCGTTCGATTTGTCTATCGATATCGAAATACGAAAAGATACGGTTTAATAATCTCTGCGCGAACCGATAGCAAGATTCTCGGAACAATGGAAAATAACTAAAAAATAACATTGCGCAAATAGTTTCGTGCACTTTGGTCAATCAACCGGTAGGATTTGACGCAACCTCGTACAACCGACGAATTATCGCCATCGTTTGTAACGATGCTCGTTACTCATCGTTTCGTGCAAGTTCTCTCGGAGACAAGTACGATGAAGCGAAACAAGCTGATGTCTCGTTATAATCAGCTTTTTCACGATTTAGGATCCGTCAGAGGTCGTCATCCGATCTAAAAATAACGCGAAACCATCTTGTTTCGTGTGATATCATCCCCTAGGTTCGCGGTCCACTTTGCATAAGCGATGAGTTTCAATTAACCGTTGATCTCTACGGGCGTTGTTCGTTATTCTCGACATCGACCGAGCGATTATAGTCATCGATGCGACGTGATTTCAGCTACCTGTATACTTGTTCGCTAACGACTGAAACTAATCGTCGAGTTGGGTGGATTGCTGGTTGAAGTTGATAGATTTTAACGACTCGACGAAGCGTGGAAAGACTAGCGTTGCAGGTACGTTCCTGCGGGGCAAAGTTAGGCGATCGAGTCATCTAGGTTAACGATTCGTTAGCTAATAATATATATAATGAATTTGTACGAGCAGTTCGTTATACGATCAGTCGATTTGTACAATTCAACAAATTTACTCGTAACCGTTTGTTTCTACAGGAGACGACCATCGACGATGGTAAATTGGAATTTGTAACTTGTAAAATTTTGCTAGTACACGTTGAATTGCGTGAGAAGATGCAAAGAAACGGTCAATTTTCAACCATTTTCCGCGTGATCGTTGAATTCTAAATTTACGATCGACCATCAGCCTAGTTGCACGCGAAGAGAATAATTTTGCGAGCCTCGAGGACAGGGCTCGTTCTAACTCTTCTACAGAAAAATAACGTAAATGAACAATCGAGGAAATATTTATCTCGTTATCCTGGAGATTTCTTGCGTTTCTGGTATCCTATACAGAAATATATATATATATATATTTTTTTTTATTATTGCTTAGTCCGTGCCTTTCGGCTTTGGACGAGCTTTCGGTTTTGCATCTCGTTTACCTATTTCGCTTCTTATATATCTACCTCCCCTCTTATCCACTCTATTATACTGCACTCCCCTAATTATTCTGTCTCTAAAACTATGACAACTTTTCGGCATTTTCCTCCTTGCTGTGGTTTCTTATTGTCCTTCCTCCCCGTCTTGCGTTGCCCTTCTCTTCTCTATTATTGTTTTTAGTTCTCCTAGTCCTTCTCCAGTCTCGTTTAGTGTTTTTTCCGTGTCCTTTGGTCCTCCCGTTACTTCCTATTCTTCTATCACGTTTCTCAGGTCTTTTTCTTTCCTTTTACATAGCCTGCATCGTTTTTCTCCCTCTTCTTTCCAGTGTTCCCTTGCTTTGGTCTGGTTTCCATATCTGAATCTGGCCAATATTTTTCTGTTCTTCCACTTCACCCTCCCTTCTAAGTATTTTCGTACAGAAATATATATATCTTCGATTTCTTATAAGAAACAAATATCAATAATTGCATTACATACAAACGACGAATAATACCTAAGACATATGGCAATTAATCGTACGATATTTAAAATCTTATTGTATTGGGTTCTGCTGTTTGACTCTTCTATATGAGTCTATTGAGTTGGCAGCTAAGCGATTGAGGATTTTGTCAATATCACCCGATGAGAAAATCCGCAATCATTTAGTTGCCAACTCGATAGACGATATTTTCTTTCGGACTGCGCAGTTAAAGGGTTAAAACAGATCTCGAGGGAGATGATATAAGCCGCTAATAGCAGTAATTAATTAACGAGCAAGCTAATTACACTTACATACAGTGAGTTCGTTCCACTCATATAAACTAGGTTAATACTCGTATAAAATATACAAAAAGACTGACACGTAGCAATTTCTAGAGGATCTTCGATAATTTTTCGATAATACGTGGCGACCTACATGAGCCTCTTATTACAAGCCGGATATTAAAAATATTATACTCGAGTAGTTCGTTAAACTTCTCTAACGTCGCGTGATCGAAAAGCTACGTACAATTCTATTTTATTTATCCACCGTGCTGTTCTACTTTATCGCTATATTATTGCACCAGTGTCAAGTAAGTCTGTCGTAATATTTAATTTCTAATTTTTTCGATGGAAATCAGACACTGCAGCGAATTGGAAATTTTGTGTTTATAAGCATAAATATCGTTTTACTACGTAAAATTGCTATTATATTGGGTTGGCAACGCGATAGAAGGCTAAAGGACGCCGATTGTAAAAAAAAAGAAAATTATCTCTAGAACTTTACTTAACAAAACTTCGCTTAACGTTATTGTTACTTGTTACTTTTCATCGTCGAAGGCGGACAGCATTTACTTTAATACTTAAATCGTTACACGTGTACTTAAAATCGATCTAAACACGTAGTTATTTTGACGTAGTTGAGATGGATCGATGTACACCGGCCATGAATATTAAAATATTTATGTATCTCGCGTAATACGCGATTATTTAATTGGAATCATCAGTGAAACGATTAATCAGTCAGAATTTTGTATTCACGTCGGATTAAAATTCGGTACATTCGATAGAAATTTGTAAAACCTACGCGTGATAATTTATAGAGAAACGACGAATAAACAACCGTATAAACTTCGTTTAAACTTGGTGGAAAAATCCGTAACCAGACAGCGTATTCTAAAGAGCAACGAATCAAACAACAACAATAATACCATGAATCTAACGATATGAATATTAAAATTGCTTAAAGCAGTAATTGAAACCGTCTCGGTGAATGAACATAAACAGTGAATGAATATGAATATAGTTGAAGAATATAGGTCGTAGGTATGAATATAGCACAAAGACAACGTAAACATAAGAATACCGCTTCGTTACTATTCTTGTCTTTCATACGTAAAATTTCGAAAATTAAAGTTGAAATAATATCTTATCGGTTAATATTGCAATTTTAATTTTTCCTGGGCGATGTGCAACTGGATCGAATAGTGTTAAAAAGTATGTAATTTCATATAAACTTGTTTCTGAAATATTTTCTAATATTATCAAAAGCAAGATACTCTATATATAGATTTCTTGCGGTTAAAACTTCCAAATAGAGTAATTCTTAAAGAATCGAACAATTTTCAAATTATTGCAACTTTAATTTTTCCTGAGCGACGTGTAGTTGGATCGAGTTGTGTGTTAAAAAGCATGTAATTCCATTTAAACTTGTTTCTGAAATATTTTCTAATATTATCAAAAGCAAGACGCTCTATATATAGATTTCTTGCGGTTCAAACTTCCAAATAGAGTAATTCTTAAAGAATGGAACAATTTTCAAATTATTGCAACTTTCATTTTTCCTGGGCGACGTCCAGTTGGATCGAGTTGTGTGTTAAAAAGCATGTAATTCCATTTTAACTTGTTTCTGAAATATTTTCTAATATTATCAAAAGCAAGACGCTCTATATATAGATTTCTTGCGGTTCAAACTTTCAAACAGGGCAATTCTTAAAGAATGGAACAATTTTCAAATTATTGCAACTTTCATTTTTCCTGAGCGACGTGTAGTTGGATCGAGTTGTGTGTTAAAAAGCATGTAATTCCATTTAAACTTGTTTCTGAAATATTTTCTAATATTATCAAAGGCAAAACGCTCTATATATAGATTTCTTGCGGTTTGAAATTCTTAAAGAATCGAACAATTCTCAAATTATTGCAACTTTAATTTTTTCTGGCCAACGTGCAGTTGAATAGACGCAGTACAATTTCTTCTTCAGAGAAAATTCAAGCTGAAAGGATGTGATTGACGTTTCAAAGTTTTTGTACTCGTTCAACGTCGAATGGCAAAAATCGATTCTTACATTCTGCATCAATATACGTATAGTTTGAATTAATTTGTTCACAAATTAATAATAGTGTTAAAAAGTATGTAATTTCATTTAAACTTATTCCTCAAATATTATCTAATGTTATCAAAAGCAAAACGCTCTATATATAGATTTCTTGCGGTTCAAAATTCTTAAAGAATCGAACAATTCTCAAATAATTCTTATGTGCCTTGAAATTTGAAATAATATCTCATCGGTTAATATTGCAATTTTAATTTCTCCTGTGCGACGTGCAGCTGGATGGAATAGTGCGTTAAAAAATATGTAATTCCATTTAAATTTATTCTTGAAATATTTTCTAATATCATCAAAAACAAGACACTCTATATAGAGATTTCTTGCGGTTCAAAATTCTTAAAGAATCGAACAATTCTCAAATAATTCTTATGTGCCTTGAAATTTGAAATAATATCACATCGGTTAATATTGCAACTTTAATTTTTCCTGGGCCACGTGCAGCTGGGTCGAGTAGTGTTAAAAAGTATATAATTCCATTTAAACTTGTTCCTGAAATATTTTCTAATATTATCAAAGCAAGGTACTCTCTATATATATAGATTTCTTGCGGATCAAACCTTCAAAAGAGACAATTCTTAAAGAATCGAACAATTCTCAAATTATTGCAATTTTAATTTTTCCTGGACCACGTGCAGCTGGGTCGAGTAGTGTTAAAAAGTATATAATTCCATTTAAACTTGTTCCTGAAATATTTTCTAATATTATCAAAGCAAGGTACTCTCTATATATAGATTTCTTGCGGATCAAACCTTCAAAAGAGACAATTCTTAAAGAATCGAACAATTCTCAAATTATTGCAATTTTAATTTTTCCTGGACCACGTGCAGCTGGGTCGAGTAGTGTTAAAAGGTATATAATTCCATTTAAACTTGTTCCTGAAATATTTTCTAATATTATCAAAGCAAGGTACTCTCTATATATATAGATTTCTTGCGGATCAAACCTTCAAAAGAGACAATTCTTAAAGAATCGAACAATTCTCAAATTATTGCAATTTTAATTTTTCCTGGACCACGTGCAGCTGGGTCGAGTAGAGTTAAAAAGTATATAATTCCATTTAAACTTGTTCCTGAAATATTTTCTAATATTATCAAAGCAAGGTACTCTCTATATGTAGATTTCTTGCGGATCAAACCTTCAAACGAGGTAATTCTTAAAGAATCGAACAATTCTCAAATTATTGCAATTTTAATTTTTCCTGGACCACGTGCAGCTGGATCGAGTAGTGTTAAAAAGCATATAATTCCATTTAAACTTATTCCTAAAATATTTTCTAACATTATCAAAAGCAAGACGCTCTATATATAAATTTCTTGCGCCTCAAACCTCCAAACGTAATTCTTAAATAATCGAACAATTCTCAAACAATTCTTACGCGCCTTATCGTTCGCAAGTATCCCAATACTTGCGAACGAGGGTGTACGAGATTCGAATCCGATGGAAACGAAATGACGTAAATCGCGAGGGGTTGTGTCGACAGGGAACAACGCGGATCGTTGTTGATCGAAACGAGTCGACTCGAATGGCAGTCCAGTCGAAGTAGGACGATAGTCCTTGGAAAAATTTATTTACCTTATTTGGATGTATTTTACGATCAATTCTCCTTGAAAATTTCAAGTAAATTTTTCTGGCACTATGGTACTATGACACGATTGAAAAGTGTAACGTGCGTTTGATTCTAATTGAATCTAATACTTAAATGCAACCTTGGAAAAATAATAAACCACTCATCGATGCACCGTTAGTAAACGTCGTAAATGACGAAATGTAGAGACAAGATTTTATAGAACGATTTAGCATATAAAAGAGCGCGAAACAGGGAAAAGAAAACCGGATCTCACGGACTTTGATGCGAACGACATCGTCGACAAAAAGACCGGAATAGAGCGTCGTTTAAACGCGTGTATACGGATATGAGAGTAACGCGTTGTGTTCTCTGTTAACTGCGGATAATTGCCACGGTGAAAATTTCACGCGATCATCCGTAGGGAATGTACGAGGTTCCACGAAGGCCTAACGATGCCACCGTAATTAGAACGGGTCGCAGTAACGCGAACTATCGCGTTAAATTGCTGGTAAGACGCGCAAGGACGCGGGAAAACGAGTCGCTTAGCATACAATGATAAAAATTCCGATCGACCGCCAGGTAATTAGATAAGAATCTTTCTCCGTCTGATCGGACGATGTCGATGACGAAGGCACGTTTAAGCCAGCTAACAGGCGAATTAAATAATTTAATCTGACTATCGCGCGTTAACGTACGCGCAGAAGCTAATCGCCGCTTTGAACCGAATCGAACTGGATCAAAAGTTGCACCGTGACACAGGGTTCAAGCGTACCGAGCTAACCGAGAAACGCTTTCTATACCGAGAACTCGCCTTGACGCGGTGCAATTTCTTCTGTAGAGAAAATTCAAGCTGGAAGGATGTGATCGACGTTTCAAAGTTTCCATTTTCGTTCGTCGAATGGCAAAAATCGATTCTCACATTCCGCGTCGATATACGTATAGTTTGAATTAATTTCTGAACAAACTAATAATAATCGTTACAAATTAATCGTTTGCTTTCCCGTGTGTCAGCGTTTGATGCTTTCGCGGACAAACTCTTGCTTCGTCTATTCTCTTGATTTACGAACACATATTCCCGAGTATTGGAAAAAATTCCAGAGTCTTCCTGGTGTACGTTCGAGAAATTCAAAATATCTTTCGATAAAAACGCGCGCTTCTAATTTTGACAATTGTTCTTCTCGTTGTTCGTTCGCGGTCTTCGTTAATTAAGAGATCAAAAGCCACGGATCACTTCGTTCGTTTCGATCCGTGCGCTATTCTTACGTTTGTATCATCGTTAAAACAATTGTATTATCGAAACAGTTTAATGACGAGAAATTCTTCTTAAACGTGGGAGAGAATCGAAAACAGCAGGAACGTCGAAGTGAAAATTTTCCAGCGCCAAAGAAGCTTCCGTCGTAAATTAAACGCGTTTTGGCGGAACGTGGAACGCGTACAGATAAGAACAAGCGAGAATCACGTATTTTCGGCTTTATGATAGGGGAGCCAACGCGGGTTAACGCGATCCTACCACACGCATTACTTTAACTGCTAAGCACTAGACGTAATAAATGTCTTAAAAACGTTTATCCAGATAGCAGAGTTCGCAGTTCGGTGAATCAGACTCGGGTTGGGCTTTTCAGATTTTGTCCCGATGAGTAATCCACCGTTTCCAAAGATCCCCTTTGCTATCCAACTAACCGTTAACGTGTGCATAAATAAAACGCCAGAGTTCGAAGCAACAGCTACTGTTTTCCATCGAACAGATAGTTAACAAAGATGTACAATAAATCGTTCAAGTATTCGTATTCCCCTTAAACCTTGCGCTCCAACGGCCGTGTATATACGCCCTGGAAGAATGAACATTCATACACGAAGAGCGTATATATACGTTCATGCGATATATAATTTTATTTTGTAATTTACATGAGATATTTTTGTTAATCGAGTATCTGACAAGGCTGCATGCCTCAAACAGTTGATTGTTATATTTTGTAAAGTACAATGATATTATTAAGTATAATAGATATCATTGAAAAATTTAGAGAAGAAGAAACGACTTCTATTTACTTCGTAGCATTGCGTACCTCAACTACTCGACTACTCGGTAGTTGCGTTTCGTTCGCAGCTATCACATTTTGTCACAAGCGCTGCGTACGGAAAGGGTTTAATAAGCGAAGCTGACTCTTCTTTAGATCGAACTCAATGTTTTTTTGTAAATTATTAACGAGATTGTTGTAGGACGATACTTTGATCGTAACGTGGACGTTGAAGTTGTTTTTCATTGGATATCGGGCTAGATATTAAAATGATATACACTCGGCAGGATTATTTCTTCTTTCGTGCGAAATAATGTGCGTTGTTCGATGGCACAGAATCGTCTCTTAAGGGGGTGTCTTGAATTAGAATGTTTTAAAACAGCGTTTTTTTGTAATTTTTTTTAAAAGGGAAAGAAAGTAATGAAGTTGTTATATGTTTAACGAATATGAAAAAATTTTGTTTAAAGTAGAAAGAAAATTGTAACAGATTTCTAACGCTATTTAATGGGCTGCAGTTTTCAATCGGTGGGAAGATCCAGCTCGTAATTCTTGAGTGAAATAAAAAAAGCAAAAGAGGATTAAATTATTATATATTTTTCTTCTCGATGAACTAAAAAAGTTGGTTAAAAAGTTTATTTAAATAATTGTCATAGCGCCTTAAAGTTTATTTTTTCTTTTTATGAAACACATTTTTTCTTTAAACCCGCCAAAATTTTTAATTTCACTCTATTTTCTGCCTTTTGTTTAGTTCATCGAGAAGAAAAATTTATAATAATTTAATTCTCTTTTGGTTTTTTGCTTCACTCAAGAATTACGAGGTGGATCTTTCCCACCGATTGAAAACTGCAGCCCATGAAATATGCTTAGAAATCTGTTATAATTTTTCTTTTTACTTTAAACAAATTTTTTCGTATTCGTTAAATATATATAAAACCATAGCTCAAAATTCAATAACTTCGTTTCTTTCTTTCCTTTCTAAAAAAAATCACAAATAGACGCTGTTCTAGAACATTCTAATTCAGGACATCTCCTTAAGCTATTTTCCGCGAGTATAATTATCGGTCTTAACGCTTGCCGAGCTATTTATATATTTTAAAGATATGACAATCAAGAAACAAGTGATTCTTCTTTGCGATAATTTGCTATCGTAACAAATTTACTTTTCAATAATTAATCGATAGAAATACTATGGTATTTAGTACAGTCGATGCTCGTGCCATTTGGCCATTGATTTATTACAAATTCAAGTTATACGTCTTACACTGCAATACAGCCACTTTCGTCGTTAATTGTCGTTTTTTTTCTTTTTTTTTTTTTTTATTATGAATAAATTTACGTTTTCACTGTCAAACCGAAAGAAAACTTCTCGGTTAAGGAATTGCAGGTTGGATCGTAATAACAAACTTGTTTTTCAAATGGACAATATTTATGAATATGTAAACCACGAATCTTTTTATGCATTCGTGGGAAATTTAAAGGTGCTAAAAGTATACGTAACATGCAAATATACGAATATAAAATATTCAAAGGAAAATATTCCTTACGTTATGTATTTAGAAGGTAAAACGAATCTCGATTTTGTATTCCATTCCTTCGGTTACGCCCATAGAAACATAAATTTCTATAAATTCTGTTTGCAAGCGATATCTCCTACAATTTAATCCAAGATGAAAATGCAATACCCATCGAATTTCATGTATTTGTTAAATTTCGGTTTCGCAAGAACTCCTCGTGTACGTACGTGTCGCACCATTCGAATCTAACATTCGATCTCACCGTATTATCCACGGAATTCCAGTTTCAAGAACATCTTGTACGATGGAGTCCGAGATGAAAATACCCATCGAATTTCATCTCACTATGTATTTGTTAAATTTCGGTTTCGCAAGAACACCTCGTGTACGTACGTGTCGCACCATTCGAATCTAACATTCGATCTCACCGTATTATCCACGGAATTCCAGTTTCGAGAACATCTTGTACGATGGAGTCCAAGATGAAAAGCATAACACCGAATTTCGTCTGATTGTCCTTAAAAGAAGAAAAAAAAGAAGAAAGAGAGAAACATCTGAATTGGAAGAAACTACAAAGCCTCGTTACTCTCGTTAGATCGGAATAACGTAGAAGAAGCAGCGAACGACTCGACGAATCTTTGCATTCGCCCGCGTAGCAACTGTAGCATCCCTCTACACGCGCCAATTTTTACAGAAAGTCGCGTTCGATCGACGTGTTTCGACGCAGCCGGGTAACGTCTCACGAATTCTCACGCACGGCGAAAGTTCACGCGAGGACAAGGGAAAAACAAACGCGCGAAACGAGAAGAAAAAGGGGAAAAAATCTGCTTGTCCGATGAGGAAGATGAACAGAGGCTCCACGGGGATTACGAAACGGGGGTAGACAAATGAAAAGAAGAGGAGAATGGGCGAAACAAAGGCAGAGAGGTGGATCGATGGAAAATAAAGGGCAAAATAGGATAGGTGGATACGAGACGGTTTGAAGGGAGGAAAAAAGAAGGAAGAAAATATCGGAAGGAGGAGGGGAGGATAGGAAGGAAGAAGAAAGATAGAGAAAGGAGTTGTTGGCGAAAGGAAGCCAAAGTTGTAGCATTATACGGGGGCTGACGAACGTTTTGTGTTGCGAGAGTTTGAGAAGCGTCTCGACGCCTGGCGCCGTTCAACGGCACCGCCTCTCTCTCTCTCTCTCTCTCTCTCACTCTCTGTTTGTCTGTCTATGTTCTCGGACATATAAACGCACCCTCGTCTCGACAGGAGCTTTGTCCTGGGAAAGGAGTGACGTCAGCAGCAGAAATCGCGCCACCCCATATAAGCGCACGAACACGACTCCCGTTCGGCCGAGGGAACATTAGGGAGACGCACCAGCCAAGGACAGAATCTCTCTTCTGTCTGACGAAACGTACAAATATAATCGCCTCGAATCCATCGAATCTTTGCTTATTGTTGAAATATCAACGACTTTCTGGCCCGTTCTTAGGGCAGCGAGATCCTCTGCGAGAGACGAGGGTAGGTTTTGTACGGGAAGATGGACGTTTTGGTTCGACCGCTTGAAGAGGCTTCGATAGTGAAATTATTATTATTATTATTATTATTATATAAAGAAATATTTGCGCGTATCTTTGGTCTGGTAAGATTCTGAGTTGAGGGGTAGGTTTTTGAAAAGGAACGAGTATTCGGTTTCAACTCGATGGGAGGAGTTTGATACGTACGCAGATGGTTTTGAAATTGAAAAGATTAGTACTGTCGATTGGAATTAAGTTTCTGAATGGGGTTCCGAGATAAGGGTGGGTTCTTTTCAGCGAAGAAAGAACGTCCGCGTTTGAATTTGGTAGGTTTGATACACGTGGATCTATTTGAAATGAAAACTCCTGATTAACCATCAGGATTATCCAGGATCAAATCTTGATTATCCAAGTTTTCATACATCGTCGTGTATTTCTCACCGTCTATTATTAACTTCTTTGTTTACTCTATTTGTTACTCGTGATGCATATTTTTACCTCGCTATCTTTTTCTTCTTTTCTTCTTACCTATCGTCGTACGGTAACGTAAAACGACGATCGTCAAGCGACGCGAAGCATAATAACATTTCGTAATCAACGATAATAATATCTTACGACAAACATATCTTCGTAACATGTCGTCACCAGAATATTATATCTTGCGTATCGGCTGATAATTCGTACTGTCCAATGAAACGAATATGAACGAAAAGGAGCTGAAATTTTCTTTCGCATTCTGATTGACCGTTTTGATCGATTCGCGGTAACAACGTTCCAGCTTTGTCAAACGTTTAATTGGTGATTAAAAACGGTATTTATTGTCCTTTTATAGAATCAGCGGAATATAAGCTTAAATTATCCGCTCTACGCGTCTATTACCGTTCCAATCGATAGCCTATCGATTTGAAACAGGCTTCTTTATACGACTCGTAATTTACAAATGAAATAACTTGAAGATAAGGCAGCAATTTCGTGTAATTTGACAGCAGGTATATAATTATCAACGTCGATCTTGTCGTCAACTTTTGAAAGCTACTTTTATCGTCTCCCGATATTCCACCGTGACGATTATTAATTACAAGGAATAACATTTTTACAGATCCTTTGCTTCCTTCTAATTTCATCGTTAGGTCCGCAGGCTAAAAAGACGTTACCCTTTAGATTTAGGCACTAGATTCAACTAGAATGAAACGCGCGATAAACGCCAGCACTTTGCGCAAGCTGCAAAGATAAAAGAAAATAGTCTAATCTTCGGTTGCCTATTTGCAAACGATTCATATTCCAAAAATACACCGACAACAGGCTACATTCCCTCCGAAGCGATTTTATACTTAGACGAAAGAAACTACCTCCAAGACCAAAATAATATCCCAATAATCTATCATATAGAAAGAAAAATAGGGATTAAAACAATACTCGACGAGGAAAATCTAAATGGACAGTCTGTAGACACTAGGTGGAGATAAAACACGATCCTTTCCCAAAAAGACACAGAAGACGATCACGGAAAAACATAAAAAAATATTGGTGGATATCGAAACCATAATAAAAATAACGAGAGAGAGGACCACGAAACGACAACGCTGAAATTTGCCTCCGTGTAAAATAGTGTAAATATCGCGAACATTGCAAATATTGTAAATAATTCTACAGGACTCCCTGTCCGCTCTCTACCACCCCTTTTCAAAATCCCACAACCCCACCGAAACCAAAAGTAGACTACCGAATTGTGCTGTTTTTGCGACCAGGTTTTCGGGACAGAGATAGGAAGAAAAAAACAATATCGCGTATAAGCACCGCTCTACAGCGACTAATTTATAAATTGTAACGTTACAAAAATGAAATTCCGATACATAAAATTTCGTATGGCTATGTCGTACCGACGCGTATCGGAACTTTTGCCTAAACCACCCCCCACAACCGAAATTCATCGTTTATTGCGAATAACATACACGTGTAATACTCATCTTCTTGGACAGTAAACGTTATAAAAAAAAAAAAAAACACGATAAACACTTACTAAAGACGACATTGTACCACGACGGAAAAATTTACTTATAATTCTCGATGAGAATTGATTGTAAAATACATCCAAATAGAAAAAACAAACTATCGCGTTAAACATCGAAATCGAAATTGTACGAATAGTGCAATAAATAAGAAAGTCCCTTAATTTGAAACAGTTGGTATTTTTTACGATACGAACTTCAAAATTCTTACCAACGAGAATATGTATGTGTGCAATAACAAAGCCTTCGATCGATATAAATCTTGTTGGAAAATGGATTCTTCGTACTTGTGTCATAGAAAAATATGAATCGTTCAAAGCGATGAATCAACCCTTTCGGTACGGAGCGTTTCTTCTTCTCTAAATTTTACAATGATATTTATTATACTTAGTAATATTATTGTACTTTATAAAATATAACAATCAACTGTTTGAGGCATGCAGCCTTGCCAGATACTGCATTAACAAAGGTATCTCGTGTAAAGTATAAAATACATAACGTAGTATCGCGAATTATTATAATTAGTTTATTACCGATAAAAGGATTAAACGGATGTTAATTAGACAGAAACCAACGATTATTTAACACGAACCAATCGCAATAACGTGCTATAATTGAGACAACTAGATAATTAATTAACAATTCTCGTCAACACAGATTCAACTCTCTCTTAACAACGCTACCAACGCTATATCGACAACGCGATCCGCACTCTTCGGCTTCTCAACTCGTTCTCTTGTAAATTCGTTTATCGTCCCCTAGCAACTTTTTGTCTTTTGTCTTAGCCTCGCTACGCACATACTCAGCAACCGCTCGTTTATAATTCTCGTCTCAGCAACCGCTTGTTTATAATTCATACCTCAGCAACGGCTTCTTTACAATCTGCGCCACACCCCCTCGGGCCCCTCGTCCACCATACTACAATAGTATCAACGTATATGTACGCTCTTCGTACCTCAGCGCTCATTTTTCCACAGCGTATAAATACGCTCTTCGTATATGAATGTTCATTCTTCGAGGAACGAAGAGCTTCTCGTCGCAGCGAGAGGGTTCAAGCTGCAAACTATCGATCAGAAGATCCAGCTTCAGCGATCTGTCATTCCACGTAGCCGATATTAAATACTCGTATTAGATATTCATACGAATCACCAGCTGCGAGATTTTCTTCCCAATAGAGAAAAGACACCTCGCAGATGTAGACGATGGAAAATCCATCGAATTCGAGAACGTTTCATCGAACTGGATGCAATCGTTGGGGGTTGGCTTTTATCCTAGCAACGCGCGAGGGAGCCGACTGGCGTTGGCGAGCGTCGAGACGCTTTTCAGGCTGTCGCGATAAAGCGTCCGCCAGCCCCTATCTGATATATCCATCCAGTCGTTCCCCAGGATTCGCTATATTTGCACGAGAACGCCATTTGCCGCGTAGGTTGTCCATCGACGAGCGTCATCCGCGTAAAAATACATTTTTCTTCGAATCTCAAACCCTTTCTTTCTTCTATTCTTTCCTTGTTTCAGGAACTCTGATCAGATCATCGAAATCGCCACTGCCAATTACTCGAAATTTTTCAAGTAAATTTAATCAAGTCGTTGAATCAATTCGTCAAGAATCCGTGTGAGATTAATGCATTTTAGTTGGTTAACAATCTTTTTACCGTCATTTCTCCTTCCGCTTAGATCGTAGAATTTTATAAAGTTGTGTCAAAAGTTTCGAGAAGTCGAAGTATTTATAACAACGAGACAAGCCATTCTTTTTGAAATCGTGCAAATTTTTCTACGTCTCTGTGTTTTATCCTGACAATAAAATACAAGCAAGCTACTTTATATACATTTTCCAACCATGTCGCAGCCGTACAATTTACGTATTGCTTTGCTGCTCGATCTCCGACGATTCTGAACTCCCAATCCACTCGAGAGTATCACGAACGATGAACGTACGGAATAGAAGAAGCTCGTGACGCTACTCAATTTGAATTTTTTCCACAAAGATGCTGCGTTACACGATTATTATCACGCGTTAAACGCGATACCGCGACAGTCGATCGCGAAAATCTCCAAAATATGTACTTTGAAAACGTCAGGCAATTTCAACGAAATCCTATGTGTAATTCATCTTCGATCGGAATGTAAAATTTAATGGAAAGAAGCCGCCTGTGTAGCGGCCGAGCTACGAACAACGTTCCGATCGATCGATTTGCGTGCTTCGAAAATGGCAATTACAAGAAGATCGTGAGCATAAACGCAAGCGTAACCGTAACCCATTTACCCACTTGGAACTGGCATGGGGAAAAATTCGCGCGTAAAACCGTACTAAATAAGAAGCATGGTCGAATAACAGCAATAATGTTCGCAGCTAACGCAGTTTTACGCCAGTTAAGCGGTCGTAAATAAACGATAGAAGTATTTTGCATCGCGTCAATTTGAATATAATAATGGAATCGGACAAGGCGCAGCTTTGGACGAGGTCGGATTACGATCGCGCGATAAAACGGCGGCGTTTATCGCTCGAAGGCTTGCAACAACGTTGAACGACCTCGTAAAACGCGTGGTACCAGGTTTTCCACGACGAAAAACGAGGCTTTCCCGAGAGTTTCCGTAAAAGTACGCTTTTCCATGGACTTTCTCCCGACGCTTCTTCAGACTACCTTCTTTCTCCTAGTTTTTTTTTTTTCTGTCCTCGTTAGACGCACACGCGTCGCGAACACGAACGGCACGAAAGAGAAAGAAAAAGAGAGAGAGAGTGAGAGAGAGGGAGAGGGAGAGAAAGACCTCTCCCGCGTGCGTTGCACCGAGTTTTCAGGGTTTGTTGCTCCGTTAATTAGATCGTCCGCAACGAGACCACCGCAGTGGCGAGGCGTTGAACTAGTCTTAACGATTTCTGTGTACAGACGCTAGAAACTTTAATTCGTCAAATCGACGAACCCGGAGTTTCGCACGATTTCGCAACTCGTTCGAGCGGTAGATAAATGAAATAAAATAGATGAAAAAAATAAGAGGGAAAAGAAAGAAGAGAAAAATGTTGGTACGAAGGTACGTGCCATCTGGCCTTCTTTCCAATTTATGGCCATTCTTGCGTTTCAATGATTCGCCACTGCTTACCTTCGTACAAAGTACTGGAAATGGCTATGCTTCTCGGTCTGCGTTACCGGGCGTACACTTGGAATTTTTGAAAGATGGCGAAATTCTTCGATACGGCGACTACGAGCCTGCGTACGAACCGAGGATAGCAATTTCCAGCACCTTTTACGAAGGTAAAGCGGTCGTTGATCATTGGGTGGCAGGAATGGGTGTAATTTTGAAACAAGGTCAGACAGACAGGACACGCGCGTTCCTTCGTCGATTCAACGTTTTTCATTGTTTTTGCGTTACTCTGTTTTAGGATTAATCGATTTGTCCTCCTCGCATGAAAGAAGGATAATTGCGAGCAGATAATATTAGACGAGTTCTTTCTTTACGCACCACGTTCAAGTTTAATTTGCAGCTGCGTACGTACGCGAGTTTCAGATCGATTAGAAACTCGTTATCGCGGTGACGACGAAATTGACGCGGTTGTAAATTGTGGAAATAAAAATTGCAGGCAGTCGTGTTAATAGCCGATTTGACGAAGGTTCGGTGAACTGGAGTACGAAAGGCAAAGGAAACAGCTAAGAGAGTTTCCACGCGTTTTCTTATTTCCATTTACGCCGTTGCGCGGATAATTGAAATCTTCTGGCGCGATAGCGATAAATAACGATAAACGTAAGAGTCGATGGAAGTAGAAGATGAGAACTCGAAAGACGATATGCGTACGTAAAAATGTGTAATCGCGCGAAAGATAAGGAATACGGCTTAACGACTGTTGTATAGTTTAGATGCAAAGCAGCGATGTATATAAATTTCGATTCGTCGAGTCGATGAACCTACAGCTTCAAGTCGCACTGCCTCGTTCCACGATCGATCGAAGACTGGATGAAGGCAGGTAAAGAGATATAGTAGGATTAAGAGTAGGAGAGTGGAAGGAGCAAGGCGAGTTTAGAATGCAGGATGAAAATTGCGAATGGCGTTTAGTAGCTGGATCGATAGAGATATAAATTCCACGCGTCGAAATTGCAAATTTTATCGATTACGGACTAATCGAGGGTAGTTTGTCGTTCGCTGATGATAAACTTGGTGCCAAGTATAAGAAGAAGAGTTACAAAGGATCGCTGATAGCTGAATTAACGTGAATTCAACGCTAAAGCTACCGGTCTCTTTCTTAAAATTACTACAAATTTATGGATACTCTTGGGTAGAACGAACTTTTGACTTTTATCGAGATCGAAATATGAATATATGTGTGTACGTATGATTGTCTATTTGTTTGTTTGTATGTGTGTTTGTATGTTTGTGTATGTTTGTTTGCTTGTGTGTGTATGTTTGTTTGTTTGTGTACTTATATGTTTGTTTATTTGTTTGTGTGTGTTTGTGTATGTATATTTGTTTGATGTATGTTTGTTTGTTTGTTTGTGTGTGTATATTTGTTTGATGTATGTTTGTTTGTTGTGTTTGTTTGTTTGTTTCGTGTATGTTTGTGTGTGTTTGTGTATGTATGTTTGTTTGTTGTGCGTGTGTTTGTTTATGTTTGTTTGTGTATGTATATTTGTTTGATGTATGTTTGTTTGTTTTGTGTATGTTTGTTTTTTTGTGTTTGTTTGTTTGTGTGTGTGTGTTTGTGTATGTATATTTGTTTGATGTATGTTTGTTTGTTGTGTTTGTTTTGTGTATGTTTGTGTGTGTTTGTGTATGTATGTTTGTTTGTTGTGCGTGTGTTTGTTTATGTTTGTTTGTGTATGTATATTTGTTTGATATATGTTTGTTTGTTTTGTGTATGTTTGTTTCTTTGTGTTTGTTTGTTTGTGTGTTTGTGTATGTATATTTGTTTGATGTATGTTTGTTTGTTTTGTGTATGTTTGTGCGTGTATGTTTGATTGTTTGTTTGTTCGTGTGTGTGTGTTTGTTGTGTGTGTGTGTGTAAATTCTATAGAATTCAAACTACCCGCCACCCGACGTTTTTACTTTTGCTTTGTTTTACCGGCAATCATTTTGCTGAATAGACGAGATCACGAGAGAAGAACGATCATTTAGAACTTAGAAAATCGATTCTCCATTTTCCAGCATCCATCGTCTGATTTACCCTAAGGATTTACGTTATCACATCTATATTTATATATTTATATATTTATATACTTCATTTCAACCACGTCGTGTTGAATTATAATTATTTACATCAGAACATCCAGGCACGCGCGTTAAGAAAAATTGGTTGTTCTGGAATTTAAATGACCGTGCAAATGAATGTCGGTTTTTAGAACATCGCACGGCGACGATGAAACAGATAAAAGCTGCGGAATGCATAGAAATAGAGATTTTCAATGGCGTGAAAAGCAACCAAGAGAAACGTAAATTCGCCATGTCGATGAACTATGCTCGAGCTATGGAAATCGTGCTATTTTCATCGGCGATTAACCGAAGGCTGGATAAAAGCAGATAAAACGGATAGAGGATAATTAAAAGTAGCGAAATGAAATACGCTGGACAAGCTTAAAACGCACGAAGAAAATTACGAGTGGCGTTTAGCAGCTGAATCGATGAAATATTAAATTCCTCGCACTGATAAGATTAAAAGTTTGAAGTTGTAAGACTAATCGTCTTGTTATTAATCGACGACTTCTTGTTCCATGATAACGCGATTAATGCAACATACATGTAAACTGGTTATACCGTTATGTTCTATAATTACAATTATATAAAGAGAGAAATAACGAATCACTGTTAATCGTAAGTTTAACGCGGCTTTAAAGTTACCGCGTCGATGAACTGCGTTGATTAAAAAATAATCCAAGACTCGCGCTGTGTCGCCACGATGAACGCGATTTAAAGGAAATAGAAGACGAAACGCGTGAAATGCGCGGAAGTAACAAATTTTTAAATAGCGTCAAAGGTAGAGAGAGAGAATTTTAATTGCTTGCAAATAGACGAGCGTACAACAGCGGATATTCTTATACCAAATTCAATTTAATTTAGTTATCGAGTTTAAAGTATCGATGAACGTCGTGCGATGGAAACGGAACATAGAGGACCAGCGTGCAACGTACGTAGATAAAAGTTCTTAATAAAAGATAGAAAAGGAAGCTTGAATTTCCTAAATGAAATTTACATTAAATTGTAATTTAAAAAAATGTACAAGTCGCTCTAAATTCTACTGCTCCTTTACGGTATAAAAATGTACTTTTAAAATCTACTTCATGCAAAAAGGAAATAGAAATAAAACGTAGTTGTCTCGCATAGTCGGTTAAATTCACGCGCAAGCATTTTCTGCTTTATACGATTAATATTTACTATAACGAAATGAATGAAGTTTAAAATTGCATCGTGATAAAGCGAAACGTAACCGCTTAGTTGCGATAAAAACGATACAATTTGATGGAAAGCAGCAACGTAGAAAATGCAAAACGAGTGTAGGATACGAATGAAATATCGTTACCGGTCCACCCACGATCGATGACGACGAAATTTAAAACACCGTTGATACGACATAAAATAAAAATCTAGAAGATGGGAAATGTAATTGAAATATAGGACGTTAGAAATTATTGCTACGCCAACGTAGGTAGATAAAAAAAGATAAACGCTTGGACCATTGCCATAGGATTTGGTAAATTTATTGTGAAAGACCGAGTTTGTTTATTATTTTTGGCGAACCGTGATTTGACAGCGAATTTCATCGAAAACGCAGAAATTACGTGAGAAGTTCGAGCTTTTACGCGAAACAACGTCTATACAAACAGTTCTTTCTTTAATATCAACCCAGTACTCTGCAATAATAATATTTCTATGGTTTGATCGAATATTAATTAAAAAATAGATCGACATTAATGATATTAAAAATTACGAAGCAAAAGATGAAAAAAAGAAGGAGAGAAATAATTCCATTCCATATTTCGATAAACGAAAAAACAAAGAAACATATATCCGTAATTTAAGGTCGTTACACCTTGCAACAATTAACGCGTTACAAGGTGTCTCGATGTTATCTATCATCGTATGGTAAGAAATCATTTGACGAAAGATGTTAGCAATCTGCGAATGAAACGCTTAACCTCCACAAGTTTATCCTTCGAAAACCATCTATCTTCCTTAAACATGTTTTTCTCGTTATACAAACCTAACGTGTAACGAGTATAGAAAAATTTCGTTCTTTCGCAAACGTACACAACACCGGTTCAAAAGACTGGAGCGCTGTTTGCTTTCTGGACAAAGCAAATGTTTCTCTTACGTCTTTCTGAGACACAAGAACGTTACAATTAATGATATTCAGCTTCTACTTTTTAGTACAACTGATTATTAGGTTGTTGATATTCAGGGAGATTCATGTTCTCCCGAATCTAATTTCCAACTAACGAATTTGTAATCAACGAAACAGAAGTTATAAATTATAGATAGAAAGTTGTTTTATTGGGTTGCGGGAAAAGTGTCTTTCCTTTACACACGCGTCTTTTACAACGACGCATCTTTATAGAAACACGAAACTTAATCTATCGAACGTCGTGATTTTTATTTTGATAGAACAAAATGCATCATACGTAATTGGATAAAATAATATAAAAAATGTTGCGCATCGATTATTTCCTTATAAAACGAAAGAAACTTTTCCGACGACCTAATAAATATCGCAAGCTGTACCGTGCTATTTTTCTGTATATTTTCGTGTATTCTGCGCGTGTTTGCGTCTTTAAATCTCCTACAAACGTAGAAAATCCCACGCTTAATCACACTTTCAATAATACGCAAGAATAATGTTTACGAATAATTGTCGTTATCTCTTTACGAAATTTTACCACGCGTCAAACTTTTCTGCAAAAGTGTACATTTTTCAACTTATCAAACTTAATCTTCTTTATTATCGCGCTACGAAATTGTATCAATGTTTCTTCTTTCTTTTTTACGATAACCAAGAACGTGTTACGTATGATAATGATAATGATTTAGCGTTTAATAAACGATAAGGCGGAACTCGAAGGAATAATTAAACACGATATTCGCACGGTCGATAGAGTCATCCAGATTTTTAAACACGTTCATTGAACAAATATTGTTTTATCTTCGAACGTACGCTTAACTCGAGTAAACTTGCTCGTTTATTTTGATACCTACGCTGTCCGTACGACAAATCTACAAACACACGCTCCGCTTTATTAAAATCTCTACAATATAACTAACGTAGCGAATGTACAAGTGTGCGTATACGTATATATACAAACAATTGTTCTATGGAAACAAGACTTGTTCTTATTGAACGTTCTATCATGAACTTTGTCGACAAATGCTATTTTTAATCTGCTCTGCTTTAATCATTTATTTCGACGAATGATTCATCATATCGGTAGTTTGCATTGCTGTGCATCGCTTCTTGTACGCGTAATAGAAACATTATGATGTTAAAAGACGGGATTGTTTCGAATAGAAGAATATTTGCGAGTAGATTCCTGTCTGCTTATATAACGGTACAAAGATAGGAAAATATGTACGCAGTCGACACGGAACTGAAAAGATTTCAATAAAATGTTCCATGCAGCGTGTTTGAAAAATATTCCATCTTATTCGATTTCGTTTTTGTTTTCAGAATATTTGCAAGTACGTTGTTGAGTTTTGAAACGCCACTGAAAGAACAGCAGAATATGTATGTAGTTACCGTACGAGCCTGGATCGATTTCCATAAAAGAGTCTATGTATAAAAATGCTCCATATAAAAGGAATAAAATTTCCATGCAGAATTTATATTTTTAAAGGTTATCAAACGTGGTAAGAATAGTGGAAGATCCCATAAAAAATTCCATAACTCGTCTAAAAAATTCTCTACTTTTTAAATCTTTTTTGCACATTTATAAACAAAGTTTCTGCCATTCACTATGATACCAAAGTGCAAACATAGTGATCGCACAAATGAGGAACGATTTTTAAAAAAGAAAATTCTTTAACGTGTATGGTAAAGATATTGGCTTGGCAACTAAGTGATTGCGGATTTTGTCAATACCACCTAATGACAAAATCCGCAATCACTTAGTTGCCAAGGCAATATTAATTGCATCGGTTAAGGATCAAGCCATGCGAAAGCAATGAAAATTTTTTATTCTTCCAAGGAATCTATTTTTTTTTTTTTTTTTTCTAATCCATTAATATCTCTATATTTCCACATTTTTTAACAAAACATTCTAGCATTTCAATTATAGTTTTCTTTCTGCTAATAAGGTTCTTTTGCGCGTTGGTTGAAAAAGACTCGAAGCTATCCAATTTCCAACGAAATGTAAATCAACTGATACAATTAATATTGGCAAGGCAATATTATTTGTATCGGTTAAGGATCAAGCCAAGCGAAAGCAATGAAAATTTTTTATTCTTCCAAGGAATCTATTTTTTTTTCTTTTTTTTCTAATCCATTAATATCTCTATATTTCCACATTTTTTAACAAAACATTCTAGCATTTCATTTATCGTTTTCTTTCTGCTAATTAGATTCTTTTGCGCGTTGGTTGAAAAAGACTCGGAGCTATCCAATTTCCAACGAAATGCAAATCAACTGATACAATTAATATTGGCAAGGCAATATTATTTGTATCGGTTAAGGATCAAGCCATACGAAAGCAATGAAAATTTTCTATTCTTCCTAAGAATCTATTTGTTTTTTTTTCTAATCCATTAATATCTCTATATTTCCACATTTTTTAACAAAACATCCTAGCATTTCATTTATCGTTTTCTTACTGCTAATTAGATTCTTTTGCGCGTTGGTTGAAAAAGACTCGGAGCTATCCAATTTCCAACGAAATGCGAATCAACTGCTACAATTAATATTGGCAAGGCAATATTATTTGTATCGGTTAAGGATCAAGCCATGCGAAAGC
Organism: Bombus soroeensis; assembly: GCA_014737365.1. Taxonomy (NCBI): domain Eukaryota; kingdom Metazoa; phylum Arthropoda; class Insecta; order Hymenoptera; family Apidae; genus Bombus; species Bombus soroeensis. Next base: position 4,895 of record JACXIL010000263.1, on the reverse strand, counting down.
AATGAAAATTTTCTATTCTTCCTAAGAATCTATTTGTTTTTTTTTTCTAATTCATTAGTATCTTTATATTTCCACATTCTTTAACAAAGAATCATAACATTTCATCCATCGTTCTCTTTCTGCTAATAAAATTCTTTTGCGCGTTGGTTGAAAAAGACTCGAAACTATCCAATTTCCAACGAAATGCAAATGGACGAACGAAGAAAAAAAAGACGAAAGAGCGGGAAATAAATGAGAATCTACCCGTTTATCAACAGGTATTTCACCGCAAAGAAAAGCTCTCTCGGTCGCAAATTCTCGAGTTAGATGCTGACGACGAAACGGTTGTTGCATCAAATGGAACTACCACTCCACGCCATGCGACGTCAGAAATACGAGACCTTTCGGGTAGTAAAAATAGAACCGAAACACGTTAGTCTTCTTTCCGTCTTTTCCGGACTCTCGATGCGTTGAAGTTACATCTAAACGTAGCTCGCACCATTCGCGCTCGAGTCAATTAAATGCGGAACATGATTCACTGGACGATCTACGAGGGATCGTGATGCAACGATTCTTTCGATATCGACCACTGTACCTCGAGCGAACTATATCTTCTCGTTGGAAAAATCGGGCAACGCTGAGCGTCGATTATTTTGAAATTTCCACGAATTAATATTTTCAGAAGCAGACGTTACAAAATATCAGAAGTAAAATTAAGGTCTCTATAGATTGAAAATTCGAATTTAAAAAGAAATTTCTATTAACTCGTACGAGCAACTTTTACAAATATCGATTAATTTTAAATCTCAATCAGTCGGGATTGTCGAAAGCGAATTGAAAGTCAAGGTAAAACTAAAATTTCTGGCAATGTAAAATAGAAATGAAAATGTCGAATCTTCTCGTTAATTCCATTTAATTAACTTCCAATCATTTTTGTACGATTCCGTAGGATCGATGGAAATATATCGTTAAGGTATCAGATAAGTTTATATTTTTTAATTTAAGAAATTCCTACACAATTGGACATCACGATTTTCGCTATGAAATTTAAACAAATATATTCTATCGTCTTCGAACGATGAGTATATCGTTTAATGCGTCGTTTCTCCTCTCGTTTCTTTGCCGTTTATCGAGTAAATAATGGTATACCGAGATTTGATTATTTGTTTAATAGACTGGCTCCTCGCAAAATTGGCTCACTTTTTCTTTATTTAACAAAGAGCTGGTTTACCGATGGTACGCAGAAATTTGATCGTAAAATGAGTCACTGGATATCCCGAAAAAGAATAGCAGGAGAAAGAAGCGATTCTGCGGGATGAGATAAATCGAAAGTCTAAAGCAAACATGTTTTCAAAGAGATTTCTTATTTCCGAAAACAGATCAACTTTGGAAGTAAATCGAGTACGTGTATGTTTGTTCAAATATTCCCGTTTCTCGATAATTCTCAAGAATTAAGAATTTTTGTAACGTCCATCTAGGAATCGTGAAATACTTTGCTTCTAAATAAACTTAAAAAAAAAAAAAAAGATAGGAAATATTTCATTAATTAATTCGTTGCGTACATCAGCTCGTCTATTCGTTCTATAGGTTACGCAAAAACAATGAAATTCTAATAATCAAAGTAATTAGTTGCCAGATGCGACGCGTACCGATGAAGAAAATCGCGTAAAAATTGCCAATGGATTTCAATGTTGAAGCGCAACTGTCATTTGCATTCGTAGAGTTATATTTGCGATTGCTATTTCTGTCGCAACGTGCACCGCTGATAAAACGTATAAAAATGGAATTATTTTCGCAATAAAATAGAAATTACCGTCGATATGTCACTGATAGACAATCCAAGCTTATTATCGATACTTAACATCGCTGCGAAATGTTTTAATACAATGAGAGGAAATTATATTTAATTAACGGAGAATACGAGCCGAGTAAATTAATGACTTTCGTAACTGCGGTCGAAATTGGTAACCTCGTTCGATATTACTATTATTGCATCGTAACGTATAGACGAATTGCTGCATCACAAATTACACCGCACAAACTTATTTCTACCTTCTTACAAGATTTCCACGGATCGCGTTACGTAATGCTCGGTCATCGTTTAAAACTCAATCTCAATCTTTGCAATTTCCTTTTCCTCTTGCAATAACATCGTACCGAGGAATCCGCACTTTTTCGATGGAAAAAGTATCCTCGAATTTGTCGGAAAATATTCTCAATCTTTGTTTATCTATCTATGTTACCTACACTACGAATTCGGTAGTTTAGAGTTTAGACTCGTTGAGGAACTTTGTTAGAAAACGTACGACGAATTGCGTTTCCGTTATTTTCGTTTAGAACGCGAGGTACAATTTTTTTACACCATCGTCAGTCTGTTAGTTATGGTACGATATCGATAAATAGAAATTTCGTGAAAGTAAAAAAATAAATTTCGGTCGATTCGAATCCTTAGATATTATTGGACATTTTTCAAATTAAAAACATCTAGGAATTTAATTCATATTAAAGAAATATGTACAGATATGATATTCAAAAGAACATGTTTTAATAAATTTGATCAGAGAGTCGTTAAAATCTACAGAATTATATTATAGAACAAAGTCGATAGATTAATATTTTTTAAGAAACATTTAGTACAAAAAAACCACCCATTCTTCTCGTTATTCTTTCATAGAACGAGTCAAACAAATATACGCGAAACCCTACGTTCTGGATATCTTTTTTAAATATATGGAAAGAACATCGCTCGCAATTACAATAATAAATCGGGTTTCCGTGTAATCGCAAACTTTCGCGCGATTGAAAAAGTTTCAGTGGAAACAACTGAAGCAATCGCGCACACATTGGCTCGCCAAGCTTTCTTCGTCCATCGATCTGTTTGCGATCGTTAAATTTTCCATTCGCCTACGTGATCGATTATACGATAAAAGAACGACTTGGAAGGAAAGCGTGGGTGTCGGCGATTTTAAAACGTGGGTGCGAAACGCATCGATCGACGATGTTTTTAATAATACATTTGCTTGATCATCGTTTCATTTGTAAAATCACTTCGATCCGCAAGAAGAAAAATTCAAATGTTCTCGATCCGATATTTTTCTCGTTGGCAACTCGTCCAGCATTCTCACTCTCGATTGTTAAACCATTTATAATTAACGTTTTCACGGAGACTGGCACAGTAGCAGGACAAAAAGATTCCGTGACTCAAGGTAAAGATAATGCGCTCGAGACTTGGTAGTCTTGGTAGTCATTAGTCATTACACGTTCGGTTGCATGTCTCGACTGTCTCGACTAACGTCCAACGATCGTCCAACAACGGAATCGAACGAGTTTCCTTATGACTGTTAAATGAATCTGGGCAAACAAGGTTGCTACGAGCTGTTTTGGCCTGCTTTTGTTAAAAGCAACGTCTCGATCGAAGAATTTTGATCTGCGAAAAAGCGTAGAAATAAATTGAATTTTTATTTATTTTTTGTTTATTTTACTTTCTTCTGTTTTAATTTTGTTCCTTTCCATCCTTGGATTTTTTATATTGTTTTTTTTTTAGAATTTGCAAGCTATAGTAATTGTAATGTGTTTTTAATCAAAATGTATTTTTGTTCGGGTAAAGAGTTCTTTGAACGAATATGAATATCCATCGTAGCTTGTAAAATACATTATTCATAAACATTTGCTAGAATGATTTCATTAACGTAATTTTTATGTCGAACATCTTATGCGTCTTAACAATTTTATGATTATATTTAGTCGTTTATACCTTGTTTACCTGTCTTATGTAACTAACTGCAATGTTATCTTTATTCCGTGTTTTACATGTTAATTCCAAGGCACGTTCAAAGATCACAACGGAAGAACAAGATAAAGCATTTCCTATTTATACGATTAACTCGATCCTACGTTATCAAAATTACCTTTCGCTTCGATTTCCTTCCAAAATATTACTCGTCACGACATTTAAACGTTCAAGCTATTCAAACGTTGCTCGTCACAATATTTGAATTTTCGATCTATACAAATATTGTTCGTTTTAACGATTACCTGCACCTTTAGCTTTCACTAAATTAGCATTCACTAAAAGACTTATCGTTAGATATCTTCGACCGTAACAGGTCCTTTTCATTGACAACTATCGCAATGAAATATTCCCTTTTATTCGAAGGATAAAGAAAACAATAAAAGTATGCATATTAGACTTTGCTGTTGTGACTCTGATCTTCAATTTTCTATTACGCTCCTTATGGTTCTTCTATTTAACCGTAAAATGATATGCAAATTACACGATGTAATTGTTACGTCTTTGTGTCGTCATCTTCGCGTACGTACGCGAAAAATGCCCAATGAAATAATATTCATTTTTTATACGTATATTAATTAGACTTTGCTGCTGTGACTCTGATCTTCAATTTTCAATTACTCTCCTTACGATTCTTCTATTTAACCATAAAATGATATGCAAATTACACGATGTACTTGTTACGTCTTTGTGTCGTCATCTTCGCGCACATACGCGAAAAATGCCCAATGAAATAATATCCATTTTTAATACATATATTAATTAGACTTTGCTGTTGTGACTCTGATCTTCAATTTTCAATTACTCTCCTTACGATTCTCCCCTATTTAACCATAAAATGATATGCAAATTACACGATGTAATTGTTACGTCTTTGTGCCGTCATCTTCGCGTACATACGCGAAAAATGCCCAATGAAATAATATCCATTTTTTATACGTATATTAATTAGACTTTGCTGCTGTGACTCTGATATTCAATTTTCAATTACTCTCCTTACGATTCTTCTATTTAACCATAAAATGATATGCAAATTACACGATGTACTTGTTACGTCTTTGTGCCGTCATCTTCGCGTACATACGCGAAAAATGCCCAATGAAATAATATTCATTTTTTATACGTA